>SKCR01037901.1:0-144031 GCA_019454045.1 Zanthoxylum bungeanum | reverse complement strand
CAGGCCTCAAAGTCCTACTCGACGGAAATGCAAGAAACTCGGCCTTCTTCACACTCGCTCTCCTCAATTTCTCGTCAAAGCTTCTTTCAGTCCCCCTCCAAATTCCGTTCTTATCGCTGTCGTTGTTGCTCTAGCCACGTTTACAGCCGTTTCTTTTGCTTACTTAAATCACTTTCTCAAGAATCGTAATAAGAGTTCCAGACAAGTAAGTTCAAATTTTACTCTATTTTTCACATTTTTGGTTTTTGTTCGATAGGGGCTATAATGCAGAAATTATAAACTCGAGTAGGCTAAACCATAAAATCGGTAAATCTTCTAGGCCAATGACAAGATCCGTAGTGGAGAAATTTTATACTTGAGTAGTTTTGTAACATAAAATCTTTAAAATATGAGGGAGCTGAGCGTAAATATCAATAGAAAATTGGTAAATTGAATTCAGTCCCTTATTTTTTCAGCATAGTTCCTCTCTGTTTCCAAGTATAAGTAAACATCCATTTTATATGACATGCTACAATTGTTTACAAGATGTGAAAAATGCTTGGTTTTTGTTTTTGCTGCTAATTTATTTTCATCTTTCAGGAGTTCATTACATATTGTTGTTGTTTAGATAGAATTCAATTTATGCCAGAAGACAATTTCTAAGATTATGCCAGCTGTTTAGGTGTCAGGTTCCGAAAATCATGCATCGCGTCAACTAAGCAATGATACTGTGGATGGCAACATTGAAAATCAAATTGTGGATCCTGGGGACCTTTCTCTGAGAAGTTCTTCTGGAGGAAATGAAAATTTGATGGAGATAAAGAGTAATCAAGTTTCTGAGGAAAGAACTGCACAGGAAACTGCTTTGGTGCTTGATGGTCCTCAATTGACGGAAACATCCATATCGATTAGTGCTGATTCTTTTGTTTCCCCGCAACAAGAATGTCCACCTTTCATGCTCTCTGATTCAGGTATTGTACAACCGCTTATTTTTGCCACTGAAATGTCTGAACTTCAGTTGGGAAAAGAGCAAAAAGAAACCAAATCAGTCATTGAGCCTGGAGCAATAGTAAATGTCAAGTCTTGTGATTCGTCGATTCTTGAAAATGATGCTCATGCTGAAGTGAGCGAGCTTACAATCAATGGTGTCTTAACGGAATCTGTCAGAGAAGAGCAATATGCATATCTTGGAGCAAATCAATCAGTGCTAAAGTCCCCTGCAAACTTGGAAGTTGTGAAAGCTATATCTTCTCATGCCTCCCCTCTGAATAGCTTTAGCCTTTTCTCGCTGAAGAGGGATTCAGAACACAAGGGGGCAGATTTATCAATGCAGGAAGCTCTTCAAACTGCAGGTTGTTTTTTAAAAGAATTTTTAATAGTATGATGTAATATAGATGAGTGTTATAGTTTAAAATTAATATTTTTATCTGCTTTACTTTTGCATATATTACAGCAGGCTGTCCCCTTGTACTGACATTATTTTAAGGGTATCTTTCTATTCAGAGCATGTTGAAGGAAAAATACTTCTTGCATGTCACAAAGAAGGGCCTTCCCACAAAAGTAAAGTCACAAGAAGAGGCAGGAGCTTATCCAGAAACAAGGAAAGAACACATCTGGTGCAGGTTGACAGCAAAAATATACTCCAGTTTCCCTATCTGAATGGGAAGCAAGCTAATGACGCAGATGATGTTTCAGAGCAATTCCGTTCTTACAATCGCTTAATAAGAAATGGGAGGTAATTCTCATAATTTACATTTATGTTGTGAAATATTTCTTATTTGTCTTCTTGTCTCCCGGTCTCCTTGACAATACTCCACGAGATAACTGCAACTGAATCAAACTTTTCATTTTAACTAAAGAATCAATGAACCAATTTTTTCTGTGACGGCACAGTAATAAACCAATGTTCTAAAACGCGCTAGGCGCTAGTCGGGCGGCGACCCCGCAAAAAAAAAAAAAAAGTGCCGATACACGGCCGATTAACGATCGTGTATCGGCGCCTACGCGGACAAGTGGCGGTGGAATTGGCGCCTAGGCGCCGATTTCACGCCAACCACTCAGCCGCGCGATTACCACCACCGATCTGGTGGTAATCGCCGCGGCAGGGGCACGCGGCGCATTGTAGATCACTGTTATAAACTTTTATACATGTTCATATACTTCTAAAATGTCATTAGCTTATGGTTGATTGATTTATTAGGTTAACTGATTGCTTAGATTTGTTGGAAGATATGGACAGAAAGGGTTTGTTGGATATGAATCAGGTAGGCTTTTGTCCATTTTCTCTTTTTGTTCTTGTGCATTTACTTATATAGGTCATCATAGTTAATTTAGAAACTTCGTTCATTTCAGGTTTATCATGCTAGGTTTTTTAATGTTTGCAAAAGTCAAAAGGCTATTAAAGAAGCTTTTCGTTTCTTCAAGCTGGTCCCAAACCCAACCTTGAGTACTTTTAACATGCTGATGTCTGTGTGTGCAAGTTCTAAAGATTCAGAGGGTGAGTCCAAGTGTTTTTTCTTTATATATGGTGCTCCTGCTTGAGGCTTGCTTGAACCTGTGATTGCTTGGTCTTGATATTCTTTATATTGCTGATGTCTAAATGCACATTTAGGAGCTTTTCAAGTTCTACAACTCGTCCGAGAGGCTGGACTCATAGCTGATTGCAAACTTTACACGACTCTAATAACAACTTGCGCTAAAAGTGGGAAAGTTGATGCAATGTTTGAGGTATGAAACTTTCTTTCCAGTTTCTATAGGGTTAGATTACCTTTATAAAAATAAAGTTATTTGTCTAGTTTTTCCTCTGATTCTACCTTCTTATATCTATGTTACCCTAGTAAAGATGTTGCTAATTGTTATGCGTTTTTGTTATCACTTCTTGTTATGAGCCTCAGCAATTCTGTCATCCTGGCATGTTCGACATGGTTATTTTCATATTAATTAATCTTTTTCTGTTTGAGAAATATTGGTTTGAATCAACATCCTAAATATTGTCTTTGTTATCATCCTTTTACTTTTCTACCAGACCACCTTGCAGTCTAGCTTTGACCTGTTTACTTGGTTTATGTTTGTAGATGTAGCTATTTTAGTAATTTCAACTTAAAGTCAGACACAAAAATGGTGAAAACTCTTTTGTTGATGAATTACAGAAAATAAATACAAATGGTACTTCTCAATCATGGTATATTGAGCCATTTTTCTATTTGATGCTAATTGATGTTGCTTAATATGATACTTCTATATTAAAAGTGCGCTGAAGTAAATTCTTTCCCTAGGTGTTTCATGAGATGGTTAATGCTGGTGTAGAACCAAATGTTCATACGTATGGGGCACTTATTGATGGTTGTGCAAAAGCGGGGCAAGTTGCTAAGGCTTTTGGTGCTTATGGTATTATGAGGTCTAAGGTAAGATTGTGAAATAGATTTATTTTATTCTATGTATTCCTTAATTTTCTTAAATATATTTTTCTGAAAAGTAACTTTGCTCTTGATTAGTATAGCATTGCAATCTCCCATAAATTCTTCGCACTGATAAAATTTTATATGCAGTAGAATGTGAAGCCTGATCGAGTTGTTTTCAATGCGCTTATCACCGCATGTGGTCAATCCGGAGCAGTAGATCGTGCTTTTGATGTGTTGGCAGAAATGAATGCAGAAGTGCATCCTATAGAGCCTGATCACATTACTATTGGTGCACTGATAAAGGCATGTGCAAATGCTGGTCAGGTGTGTATATCGTCTCTTCACCTATTTCTTCGACATCATTTTATAAACTAATAGCAGTTAATGTATTTTTTATAGGTTGATCGAGCACGTGAAGTATACAAGATGATCCACATGTATAACATCAAGGGCACTCCAGAGGTGTACACCATTGCTATCAATTGTTGTAGCCAGACTGGTGATTGGGAGTTTGCATGCAGTGTGTATGATAACATGACAAAGAAAGGAGTGGTCCCTGATGAGGTATCCTTTATTTTTGCTATCATTGCGCCAACTTTACCACCCATCTTTTTTAACATTAAAATTTTCACTTCACGATTCAATGTGATCATTTCCACTTTTGAGATTTGAATCTGTTAACAGTGTTTTAATCATATTAATTTGGTGGCTGATTTTTGATAATATATTTGGGTTGGTGTGATGAGCTAAATGATTACAGTTTAGGGTTCTCTGTTTCATTTATTGCAGTTCTAATTGTTTTGACATGATGGGAAAGCAATCTTTTTATCTAATATTTGGTTTTTGCAATTTTGTTAATATAAATAATGGTTCAATTTCTTATATTAAACATATGGCATTTACTCTTTCTTGTTTTCTTACAGTTGCTTTCCAAAATGTCATTTAGATTCTTCTCAATTTTGCCTCATAAGCAGGTGTTTCTAAGTGCATTGATAGATTTTGCTGGGCATGCTGGGAAGGTGGATGCTGCCTTTGAAATCTTACAGGAAGCAAAAAATCAAGGAATACGTGTTGGAATCATAGCATATAGCTCATTGATGGGAGCTTGTAGCAATGTATGTCTCATCTAGGCAGTTGGTGGTAAATGATGGTTTAAATTATTATGGATGGTTCATTTTAGGTTCATCTGGATGGTTTGATACATATTTCTCTTGATCAATATATTCAAATATGCAATATATCTAGATGTGATTAGAAAAGTTGTGTTGTCACATTTTACCACCTCTTTATTTGTCACATCCTACCACCTCTTTATTGAGATGGATTTGCATAAATAAAATTGTTATGTTACAGATCTATATTTGTAGTTAATTTGTTATGCTACTCAATGATAAAAGGTTCCATTCTTTATTTCAGGCCAAAAACTGGCAGATGGCATTGGAGCTATATGAACATATGAAGTCCATTAAACTGAAACCAACAGTTTCTACAATGAATGCATTGATCACTGCATTGTGTAAGTCTGCATCTTTATCTACACACAGTATAATTAGGAGACAGTTTGCTTTTATAAAATAAAAAGTTTGTGCCGTGATTTATTTTAAAAGTTGCCTGAAGATTTCTATTGATGAAGGGAATATGACAAGCTTCCATGATTCCTTCTCATCCAAGTTTATGAATTATGATGACCATGCAACTGAGTATAAATTGTGATAAAGTACTAATGGAGGAAAATGTGTGATAATGTACCAGTTGTAGCAAGGTCTTGAGAATTGTTTTGTTGAGACTAACTAGCTCTTGTGATTCTTAAGTTTTTATGACAGACTGATTTATATGTTAAGTCACCACTTGACATAAACGCTTAAATTTTTAAGATCCCAAACAATAGTGTAAAACTCTTTATGAACAAGTTTGTCAAGTGGATCAAGTCCTAAACTTCAAAAAAATAGAATTAAATGCCAAAAAAAAAAAGGAATCATGTGGGGGAGATCCAAACACAAGTCCTCTTGGTCAAAATTGGCTCTGTTACAAATTAAGTTATCACTTGACTTTACAGTTTAAAATTTTAGGTAATGGAAAACTCTAATAGAATACAGGGGTAGTAATCTGGAAACATGGTGTTAATATGCTTTTTCTGTCTTTGATTATATGACACCAAAATCTGCATAAGAAATGAACTTGCTCTACAGGTGATGGGGGTCAATTGCCAAAGGCAATGGAAGTTCTATCTGATATGAAAAAATTAGGGTTGCGTCTAAACACCATCACGTACTCGATACTCTTAGTGGCTAGTGAAAGGTAAGTGTGATGGAGTTGAATTATGACAATCTGATTATTGATTTGAGATTTTTGTTTTGCTGATGGACTTAGAACTAATGAGCATTGATTACATGTTGTAGAAAGGACGATGTCGAAGTAGGTCTCATGCTTTTTTCTCAAGCCAAAGAAGATGGTGTTACCCCTAGTCTCATTATGTTTAAATGTATAATTGGTAAGTTTTAAAGGGTTGCTAATTAGTAGTTCTACAATACTCTTCTAAATGTTATGTTTTTATAGTTCTTCTTTCTTGGCTTTGATAACGAACTTTCTTTCTCTGGGTTCCAAGGAAAATGGTTATATATTTTTATGTGCTTAAACCTTTTGATGACTTAAATTTATCTAGCTCTAAATGGCAGTTTGATGATGTTGGATGGTCCTTTTTAATGTGATATCTTTGAAGGAATGTGTTTGCGGAGATATAAGAAGGCTCGAACCCTCGGTGAGCACGTTCTGTCCTTCAACTCAGGAAGGCCACAAATTGAAAATAAATGGTACTATTCTTTATCTCCAGCAAATATTCTGCTAGACACACTTTTTTTATGACAAACAATTGAAAGCAACACACTAATGGATGTATGTATTGCATGTGGGCTTTCATATTTCCAAAAAAAGGCCATTTTGATGCCATATGTACAATGTTCTCTAGGCGGCGTGTTTTCGCTTTAAGGTCGTCGGCCTAGCCCCAAATCATTGGGGCTAGTGCGCCGGAATGGGTGACTTTTCTATCCATTCCGGCGCAATTTCTTCACCAAAATCATTCGTTGACCACTGTTGACCGCCGCCAACTTTTGGGGATTTTTGAAATTAACACTAAATCAGCATCGGTTTTTGGGTCCATTTCAAAGCTTAATTCCTTCCTAATTACATAAATTTTTGAAAATCTCCAATTTTTGAAAAACACTAATTTTCAAAAAACCCTAATTTCTTCAATTGTATTTGTTTTTAATCAAATTGAACCTCTAAAAACCTTACCGATCTCTCAAACAACATTTCCCTAGGATTAATTTATCCAAACGCCACCAAACCTTAACTGTAATTTATGAAATTCTCAATTTTCGAGGAATTTCTTAGGCGCCAGCCGCCAAGCTCTTGCCCGACTAGCGCCTAGCGCATTTTAGAACATTGCGTATCTATATTGATTAAATTAATAGCTATTCTTGTTTATACTTCAATTTCTATAAAAATGATTGCATTGTACAGTAAAACTAATGCTTGCGTATGCCATTTAAATTTTATTTGATTTCCAGAAAAGAAAATTAGTGATTGGGGGGACTAAGTTTTGGACTTGACTATTTTTTCTTTTTTTGTGGTTTTACTGTGGTGCAGTAGAGGCTGAGAAACTTTAGGGGTTTAAGCTGCTTCCAAAATTAATTAAAACACTTCAGAATATTGGTATTGAAATAATTCTTCAATTTAATCTCACATCTTGTGTTTTGCATTGGAAGCATAAAAGTTTACTTATTATTTGTGTAAATATTGTGAAGTGAATTCTAATCAATCTCTAATCTCCTCTGCATTTCCTTAGGACGTCATTTTCCTTAATGGTCTACCGTGAAGCGATTGTAGCCGGTACATTACCTACCATTGAAGTTGTTTCACAAGTTTTGGGATGCTTGCAGCTTCCTTACAATGCTGACATAAGAGATAGACTTGTAGAGAATTTGGGAGTTAGTGCTGACTCAGTGAGGCGCTCGAATCTCTGTTCATTGATCAATGGATTTGGGGAATATGACCCTCGTGCTTTTTCATTACTTGAGGTTTGTAGAGAACTGAAGCGAGAATATTTGCTTTCTCTGAGTTTGTTTTCATCATGTAAAATAGGTTAAACTATTTTAGATTGTCTTGAATTTATAGGAAGCTGCTTCTCTTGGAATTGTTCCATGTGTATCCTTCAGAGAAAGTCCTGTTGTTGTTGATGTAAGAAAGCTGGAGAATCATACTGCTAAGGTGAGTTTGTCTCTGCAGAGTCTAATAATGTGCTGATACTACCCTGATACTTACAGTTAATAGTGTTTCTTAGTTTTATTTGATTATATTTATCTCAATCGAAAATATTGTACACCATTGAATTTACATTCAAGGTGACATTATATACTCTTGTTATCCTTCCATGATGTTTTAGAAACTTTCAGAATTCTTATATTTTGATGGTGTAGCCTTTCATCAAGCCTAGAACATTTTCCTGCTTCATAGTTTTCTTCATTTCTCTGTTCTTCTTTCTGTTTTTCCTCCTCTGAAACTCCTTATATTCATTGGGTGTAATCATTTACTTTTCATCCCTAACATTTGTTGATTATCATAAGATATGCACATTAGCTTGAATATATTAAAAAATGAAAAGAAAACACAATTAATAAGAATCCCATCTGTTTTTGCTTTGGCAGAGGAAACAGATGGTACTATGGTTCAGGAATTTATTTATTCTTTTTATTTTTAATAAATTTTTTGTTATTTAATCTTTCCAGGTGTACCTTTTAACTGTACTGAAAGGCCTCAAGCACCGGCTTGCTGCTGGTAATGTTGTCTGCATTTTTATTTTTTTCCCTCAGATGTATATTTACTTTCAAGTGATTTTATAGTTGATAGTCATTCAATTGAATGAATTGCAGATATCATTAAAAACTAAAAAGAATCACGTGCTGCATATTGTTGCTCTGTAGGTTTTAGGAAGCTTTTAACAACATTCTTTTGGAATGTAAACAGTTTCGTCTTCTCTTTTATTTTTTTATATGTTCTTAAATTTTAAATGTTTTTATTTCCATCAAATACCTGCCATTCCCTGTAAGAAGGGATTTCAGAGCAAGAACATTTGTACTAAATTTTATGCAGTAATATCAAGTAGAGGTTCTATTAACAGGGTAATATCAAGTAGAGGTTCTATTAGCAGGGCAATCTTTTTGTTGAGAATCATTTTTGCAGTCTGTTGTATAACTTTCAATGTACTTCTTCATGTTTTTCTTTTCAGATGCCATTAATATACAGTATACTTACTATATGAAAGGATAGAAAATGTTAATCTGTACTTTATTAGCATGACTTCTAACCCTGTTATAATTTTTACCTTCCTTCAATTACGACAGGGGCGAAATTACCCACTGTTTCCATTTTACTGCCTGTGGAAAAGATGCAAATCATATCCGTGGGAGGGGAGAAAACTATCAATCTTGCGGAAAGGTGAGGACAACTTCTTTATGACATTAATATGCAATGATATCCATTTTTTCTTTCTTTTCTCCTAACTTCGCCAAAACGTTTGAATTTTTGGGCAAAAACTATGAGCCAGTAACCAAACTAATCAAACACACTGGGTAGATGAAGTGATGAACTAAAGTATTGTTAAGCACATGATGTGTTGCTTGGATTTGAGAGAACAAATTAATTGCCATGAAGGTATTATCAGCCAATAAACTTGAAATTTTAACATTCAGATGATCCAACTTAATAAGCAAAAAGATATGGAGGTGTATGTCTGTTGTTAGCTAATTGATCTCAGAGGACTTCCAATCATATATAGTGTGAATAAATTCAATTAGCTTTGTGCTAAATCTCCATTCTTATGTTCATTGTGTGCCTCAATTAGAATGAATGCATTTAAATGATTCTTAATGTTTATTATTTGGTTGACAGGACCAGCCAATTAGTTGCAGCAATGTTGAGAAGGCTGGGACTAGCTTATCAAGGGAATGAATCATTTGGAAAAATCAGAATCACTGGGCTTGCTTTAAAAAGATGGTTTCAACCGAAGCTTGCATCTCCTTTCAGTGGAAAACCAGGAGAGCTGAGCTCATTGCAGTTGGGAAAAGTAATCACCCATCAGCAGCGCAATATTCGAACTGGAAATCTCTCTTTGGAGTAAATAGGAAAATGTGAATGTTTGCTCTGACCCAACCTCAACTTGCAGCTACATACTCTCCTTAAAAATTATGAACAGATATAGAATTCTTCTTCTTTCTGCAAATTTGTTGTAAGAGTGACGGGAGAGGAAAATGAAGAATATGGGAGGTTCAGATCTATTGCTATTTCTTGCAGTAGAGGCACCTGTTGTCCATTTGAAAAGCATAATAAATCACGAAGTCATTATCGTCATTGATGCATCCAATGTCGATGTCATTGCTGGAAACTTCAGGTGCAAAAGTTCACTGTTTATGTAATTTAACTAACGAGTCTCCTCTGTTGTTGTTATACATTATAAAATGTACAAAACTATGTGCCGTTTGTAACCGTTTGTGTGACATCTGAATACTTGTCACTGTCATGTGTCTAACACTGCATTTGCTATCAATAGGACCTGACCTTTTCTGCAATTGTGGTGCTGTAATTTTTGTAGCAACTTTTTAATACAATGCTAGAAAAACTTTTGAGAAATGCGGTATTAAGTAGTGTTGATAGTGGTTTTTTAACCTGAGAAAGTTCGAATACCGAAGAGGGGTAGAATGGGGTTTGTACTTGGACAGAAGAGGACAATGAAAGTACAAGAGCCTAAAGAGGCTGAGTCAGACAGAGAGGCCTGAGCCCAATAAACAGAAGAGTTCTCCCGATGACAGAACCGGTTTGATGAAGCACAATTGGGATACTGACCGACCCAGAGAAGAAGTGTAAAGCATTCGATCATTCATGGAAGTCGACCCGAGGTGGTCATTTCGAAGACCCGACCTGGATAGAGAAGTCGGGAGGTATGATTAATTATCAGTCACTTCAGCATGCCGACCCGAAGAGCGGAGTATGGGACCACAATTTTCGTGCTCAAAAAGTATGTGACGTATGCCCTAGAAGAAAAGATACCCTTCTAGAAGGCTAATGATGACTATGGGAAAACAACGGTTCTCATTGAAAGTACTCCCTGTCAGCCGCCATAGGATGATGTTGTGGCAGGGGAGTGACAGAGCAGAGCCGTTGTAGGACGCCAGAGGCCACCATAGGCCAGTGCAGTGACAGTGAAAAGGAAGCATTATGACTGACCGGATTAAGAGTGTTTGAATAGAGTTGTTACTGAATTTATGACAATAACATGAGTTGACGTCATGGGCGGTGGAATAGTGAATTTAAAAGTCTTTATAAAAGAGTTAAAAAGCCACAGATCTAGGGAGAATGGTTTTTGGGCATCTCACAACTTAAAAACATGTAAGAGCATCAAAACTAGTGATATAGAGAGAAAATAAGGCCAGTTACTTGACTAAGTGAGTGAATTATAACGGGCTTGCATATGACTCGAGGAATTATAAATCCTTTAAAAGCCTACCACATCATTTGTAGCTAGGGTCTATTTTAACCCCGAGTAGGTAATAAAATACCCCCAATTTTTACTCATGTGGACGTAGGTTGGAGCCACTCTCTGCCGAACCACGTAAACCCCTGTCTCTGTGATTATCTGTTTGTTTGCTAAGTTTTCTTTGGTTCCCTACTAACCAAACAAATTCACTGCTGAGGGAGGTTCGTTCCAGGGTTAATTTCCCAAATTGGCCTTGAAATCAAAAACAGCCATCAATAGTTGGTGCCGTCTATGAGGATATTGTACAAAAATAGCAAACACAATAAGACGATAGCAGAAGACAGAAATCACAGAGCTTTGAAGACCTCAACGGTAGAATGGATGGAAAAGATAGAAGGTACCTCGTAGCAGGAAGGGGATAATGCTCAGTAGGAGCGGGAGACCACCCAAGCCTTTATGAATATTATGATGGAAAAAATTGAGAGATTGGAAAAAAGAACGGGAGAGCAGGGGTAGGCAGGTCCCAACAGAGAGAGGAGATAGCCAGCAGAAAGAGGGTAGTAGGGGAAGACGCAGATCGAGAAACAAGGAGGAGGAATGCCTATAAAGTAAGGTAGGTGGTTGTGGCTAGCGCTGCACCTATAGAAGAACCCTGAGAGGAAGAAGATGATAGACGAACCTTAGAATCGTCCGGTAACAGTCCTTGTTTCAGGGAAAGTGATTTGGAACGATATCCAGAGAGGGCGCATGGGGCTCCCAGTCGCAGGAGATACTACGCTCGGAAGGGGAAGTATGCGGAAGCCCTCGATTGAGAGCAAGCTAGCTCGAAGAGGCAAATGAGGAATTGGTTTCAGAAGGAGATGAGAAAATGAGAGAAAAGCACGAGAATCGGACCGACCAAGATTTGGAAACGGCATCCCTTTTTACGAAGGATGTGTTATGAGTGGAATTCCCAAAGAGGTTTCACCATGCCCGCAATGGATATTTATAAGGGTAACACAGACCCCAAATCATATATGGAAAAATTTATTTTACTAATAGAGATTCATGGCATGGTTGGAGACGCGATCTGTAATGTATTCCCTCTAACCTTAGGAGGATCCGCCTGCTTGTGGTTTTGAAACCTGACCTCGTGAAGCATTAGTAGTTTTCTACAGCTGAGGAAGTCCTTTGTGCACCATTTTAAAGGAGCGTGCGCACCAAGGAAAACTCTCAGGGTCATTAAGGATGATGAAGCAACGCGGAGATGAGCGGCTGAAGAGCTTTATTGACAGGTACCACAACATGATTTTGGAAGTCAGGGCTTACGAGTCCCCGGAGGCACTCGAGAGCTTTAAAGGAGCCTTAAGGGTTGGGAGGTTATGGTCCCATCTTAGAATCCATGAAGTGCCAAATTATGGTGCTGCCTTGGAGCAGGCAATGAGGTTCGTACTATTGGGAGAGGAGGAGAATATAACCCGATGGGGCGCTGATCGGGTGTAGAAAGAACCAAGGGGGAGATGTTAGGGTGTATGCAGCGGAAGGGTGCGGCGGAAGGTGAAAATGGTTTTTAAACATTTTAAAACTTTTCCGAGCGAATTAATAAATATCAAATATGTTTAATTCACTCAAATAAGTTTAAATATATTATTTATTAACATTTAATAACGTAATATATTTCGTTACACGACAAATTATTTTATGAAAATATTTTTCGACAAAAACTACACGTAACGGGCAAACGGTCAAACTGGTTGACCATCAGCCGAGCCGGGCCAACCTGGATACTTGGGCAGCGTTCGGTCAGCCCTTGGGCTGCCTGAATAGTGCCCAGTTTGCTGGTTTCACAGCCGGCACGCGGTGAGCTCGTTTCGACGCGAATTTTTACCGTTTTCTCGCGTTTTCGCCCCGGATCAATTTCCGGAATTTATCCACCACCCAATAAACATCCAATATCATCCAAATAACATATTTTTACATGAAAATATTCTGATTTAATAACCAAAAACATATCTGATCCAGTTTTTTGTTTTTGTCCATTTTCATGCCAAAATTCAATTTAATCACAAAATTAATCCAATTAATTCACACAAAATTTAATCACCACAATACAAAGTTCCAAGAACAATTCTAGGCAACATTAGAGTGGTAATATCACTCTAGAATGAAAATTTTATTTTTGAAGATTAATTCACTCATTAATCTAACAACACATGCTTATAAAAGAAAACAATTAGGATTATTAAACAATCTAACACCAAAATTTGCTTCATATACATATCAAATATATATATGTATATATATTAGTAAGTCATGCAAAACACATATATAATATATATTTTCATGCTTCAAGAAATAAAACAAGAAAAAAAGAAATGAAACAACTTCATTTTCATCCTTCAATTTTCTTCATTTGATGTTGATTTTATGTTTAAGAACCCTAACCCCTTTTTTTCTTTTGTTTCTCAACACTTGAGAATGACTAAAACCCTAACAAAAATGAAACAACTTCATTTATATAGAATTTTTTGGCCAATTTCGAAAATTGTGTTATTTTTAATCCAAAAATAACAATTTTCTTGGCTAAGATTTTGACACCATTTAATCTTATCCAAATAATTAAATATTATTTTGATTTTTGTTAATTAAAATCCATGTGTTAAAAAAACATGGTTTGGCCAATCAAATTAGGCCAAATAAATAAGAATATTCCAATAATAATTCTTATATAATAAATCAATTAATTAATCAATTAATTTATTTTAATTAACAAAAATACAAAATAACTATATGGAAAAATATTCCAAGAATATTCTTCCATTATATCATTATTAATAATTAATTAACAATTAATTAATTAATAATAATAATAAAACAAGTGTCAAAAATCCAATAGGTTAATAATGTGTATCTAATCTAAATTATGTATCATATACAAATACACATTACTTAATACGCATGTGTAAAGTATGAATAATCCGAATTATCCATAATTAATTGCCCAAGTGCTCAACGAGTACACTTTATATTGTGAGACTCTCTAGGTTCAAGTTTATCTGTCACAGAAACCATTTCCATGTCCGTAATTTGTCTACTCACAAATTACGACGACCACAGATAATCGAGTTGAACCGTCAAGTCGAAGTCATTGCATATATATAATCCTTATGTCATAGGTTATCCGAATTGTTCCGGAGATATAGATTAAACGTCAAATCTCTGCTATGAACAATTCATGTGTCGCGACATAATTATGATTCTTCAGTAAATATTCGAAACACGTTTTCGAATCATACCTCGACCAAAGATTTCAAAGAATCACAAATTGGAAACCTAAATCCCGTGTACGGGACTGACAGATCCTCTCTGAATACATCACATGATATCGTGAGTATCAATCCATACCCGAAGAACAGACGGAGGTCTGATCTTAAAAGACCGTTGACGTGACTGTCATCAAACTATGGAGGATATCTCACATATCCACAGTGGTATCAGAAGTCAAAGGAGCTAACATGCTATTCGACTCGTGAAGATTCCTATTGACGTTGGTGTACCATCTATCATGAATCTTTGAATGAGTTGTTCAGTATTTATCTAATAAATACCTACCTATATATATAAGTCTCCCAAGACTCATGGTTTACTGAGATAAACCATTAGAACAATTGTAATATACGACACATACTGGTCTCACGGGTTTACTAACTGACCAGGTATGTAAACCTTGACCAGGAAAAATTTTAGGAATGAATTGTATTGTGACATTTCTCAGTAACAATTGCGGCGCTTTTGCAATTATGTCACAACTATTCATTCTAAGGTCTTTTACGCCTTTACCATATTTAAGATTATATTGATGAAAATTACTTAATTTTATTCATAATAAAATATAATGTACATCGTATTTAGAATAAATACAACAAAATTTGGCCCGCCGAGCACCAACTCCAACATTTTCTCCCACTTGCTCTAGTGCCAAATTTGATGGTATCTAATACGCATCGCCTCTACATGTCTATCATATTGTCTCGGAGGCAAGGCCTTCGTAAGCGGGTCTGCTATATTGTCCTCTCCAGATATCTTACATATGGCAACATCTCATCGAGCGATGATCTCACGAATAATATGGTACTTTCGCTCCACATGTTTCGATTTCCGATGCGCTATGGGTTCTTTTGCTTGTGCAACGGCACCACTATTATCACAGAACAACGGGATCGAATCCTCGATGCGTGGGACAACTCCCACTTCAGTGATAAATTTTCTAATCCATACAGCTTCCTTTGCAGCATCTGATGCCGCAATATTTTCCGCCTCAGTGGTAGAATCAACTACTGGTGAAAAGGTTTCATCATAGTCCACATCTGGCCTTTGAGTGTAACCTTTAGCAACCAGTTGGGCTTTGAAGGTTTCAATCTTCCTATCAGGCCCACGCTTCATTTTGTAAACCCATTTACAACCAACAGGGACAATTCCTTTAGGAAGCGGAACCAAGTCCCATACTTGATTCTGATACATAGAGTCTATTTCGGAATTCATGGCTTCCTGCCATTTAACGGAATCAATGTCTAACATTACATCTCTGTAGGTATATGGATCAGTCTCCTCAACATGGAGCACATTGAGACTCTTGTCTTATATCAAATACAGGCGCTCAGGAGGCCTCGATATCCTAGTAGACCTACGGAGAGTAGAACTAGAAGGTTCTGCTTTTGCCTAAACCTATGATTCCTCTATCGGTCTGTCATCTATAGGTTGGACTTCATCAAGCTCAACCCTTCTATGATTACCACATTCTGCTAAAAATTCTTCTTCAAGAAATCTGACAAAACGAGCTACGAACACATTTCGATGCTCGGGTTCATAAAATTGATATCCTTTGAAATTCGAAGGATATCTAACAAACCTAACCTTTCGCCCTCGAGGCAAAAGTTTATCCTGCTGTGTCACTCTGACGTATGCAGGACAGCCCCAAACCTTAAGATAATTAATGTTCGGTTTCCTACCAACTCATATCTCATATGGAGTCGTGGGAACAACTTTAGAAGGAACCCTATTCAGCAGATGTGCAGCAGTTAGAAGAGCATACCCCCACAAAAGTAAGGCAGATCTGTAAAACTCAACATAGATCGGACCATATCTAATAAAGTCCGATTTTTCCTTTCAGATACTCCATTGTGTTGTGGAGTACCCGGATGAGTATATTAAGCGAGAATCCCATTCTCTTTAAGATACTCGGTAAATTCACTACTCATATATTCACCACCTCGATCTGATCGAAGGCATTTGATGAATTTACCAGTTTATTTTTCTATTTCGTTTCGAAATTCTTTGAACTTTTCAAAGGTTTTCGATTTATGTTTCATCAAATAAACATAACCATACCGTGACAAATCATCGGTAAATGTTACGAAGTAAGAAAAACCACTATGAGCAGTTTGACTTACAGGACCATATACATCACTATGTACGAGTTCGAATAAGTTCGTGGCCTGATGTCCAACACCAGTAAATAAGGCTTTGGTCATTTTACCCTGAATACAAGATTCACAAGTTGGAAAAGATTGTATGGTTAGATTCTCAATCAGACCATTCTTAACCAACTGGGTCAGGCGTCGTACACCTATATGACCTAACCGCATATGCCACAATTCAGTATCAGTTATTTCAGATCTTTTATGTTTATTATCCTCAATTTCATAAACATCTCTAATGGCATGCAAAATATAATGACCTTGCAAATTTGAACATTTGTGTAACAAAACATCATTTATATCATATATATACATAGAAAAATTCTTAATATGTACATGATATCATTTTGTATCTAATACAAAAAAGGAGATAATATTAGCTACACAACCAGGCACAAAAACACAATCTGTCAAAATGATGCTGCCTCTAGATAAACGAATCTCGCATTCACCAACGGCTGCTGCAGATAAAGGATCTCCATTTCCAAAACGCAGCTGCATCTCGCCTGGATTAAGCATCATACTGACCCTCAATCCCTGCAACGAATTGCAGATGTGAGTCGGACTAGCAGAATCTAAAACCCATCTAGCACCAATGGCTTCACAAGCCAAAGAGATACACATTAATTAATTGTCAAATATTGATATTTGAATTATATTATTAATATATGTATTTGGATTATTTAAAGTAAATATGATACATATATTTGAGATATTTGTATTTAATTAATTAATTATTAAATAATTAAAATAATTAAAATATAAATATCTTACATTATGATAAAGTTAGGAAATGATTTTGCAATATAAATTGTTGACTTTATATTAAGAGAAATTATTGTCAAATTGAGTTTGACTTCTTAGATATTTGTTTAAATTTTTTTAAAATTGAAAATATCTTTTTCTTTTTTTTTTTGTTGCATTATTCGGCCATATACCCTAGGTATATAAAGGTTATGCTTTCATTTTTTGAAATACACAAGTCTAAGCCTCCAAAAGAAAAACAAAACAAGTTAGAAAGAAAAGAGAAGAAACAAGAAGAAAATCAAAGGTTGCTTGTATTTAAGTAAGTATTTCCAACTACCTATTAGAGGGAAATTTGTTCCTTTTTGTTCTTGGCTACAACATGTGTAGTTCTTAAGTTTTTCCACTCTTTCATGTTTGTGTTTTTGATGGTTGGAAGCTGTAGGGGTTTTATAGCGGAAATCCCGTAACTCAGCGGAATAGTGGAAAATAGAAATTTTCCGATTTCAAAATTTTCTTGGATCAATTAAATAAACTTATTTATTTAATTATCCAATTATTAAATTCTGAAAAATTACATAAGAAATCATATTTTTAGTAATTACCGAATTGCCCCATAACTTTGCAAATTGATCATTTTAGTCCAAAAATTGTCAAATACAATTTGGATGATTCTAAATCATTTCTAAAATGTTTTTCAACATATCCAATACATCAAAAATCAGATTTCACACAAATCTCCAATTTTTGCTAATTGCCGAGAGCACCTTACATTTTCGGTTTATTGCATTTTGTCCCTTTTATTCAAAACATGCCAAAATCAAATCCAATCAACCCAAAAATTTACATGCATCATATACACTCCATAATACATCACATATATAAAAAAAAACCCAAATTTGGAGAGGGTTATGAACCCTAATTTTTCAATTTCATCAAATTGACCAATTTTACCAAATCTTAAAAATCCAACACTTTAATCCATTCAATACTTCAACAAACAAGCCTCACCACTTTAAAATAACTCTAGAACAATTCTAGATCACCAATGAGTGGCTCAACAACTCTATAATGGAACTTGATTTCCAAATAATCAAAAGTAAGCCTTTAAAACCATTTTAAGCTTACTTACATGCATTAATCTTTCATTCAAGTTCAGAACCAAATAAACACAAACTATAGAGATGAGAGAACATAAAAGCAACACAAAATGATGCCAAGCATGTTAGAAACTATTTTCGTGTTGAAGACTTTAAATAAATACCTACAAAATCAAATATATCAAGCATTTTCCTTTAGCCTTCAAACTTTGCTCTCAACATTCTTTTATGTTTATTTTGTGTATATGAACTTATGAAACCCTAAAATGAAACAAACACTATATACCTCTCACATTAAGCCTTGGCCGAATTTAGGTAATCAAAATATCTAGATATTTTATTTTTGTTTCATTTAAAAGCTTTATCAACTAGTTATCTTTAATCATTACAACTTTAATAACTTTATAACAAGTCAACAAAGGCAACTAAATTCATTTAATAAATATCACACTTAGGATATTTACATTTTTAATAAATTTAATTATTTAACAATTAAATAATTAAATAATTATTTAAATACAAATATATTAAATATATGTATTATTTTTACATTAAATATCAAATACATATATATTTATGATATTAGTCAAATATCTCAATTTGACAATTAATTAATGTGTATTTGATAAAATCTATCATTAAATGCAAATACACAAAAATTAAGAAATGACTATTGGGTCCCTTCACATGTATTTTTTGTTTAACCTTTAAACAACTTATAAATAATCAGTATTATTTATAAATGTTGCCATAGTGCTTTACGAGTATATTTCATTAGTGAGACTCTCTAGATTCAGACATATCCGTCACGGATAATTTACCCACCCGTAAATTATGACGACCACGGATAATTTCGCTAAACCATACAGGTCGAGGTCATGGAAAATGTATAATTTCTCCGTCACAGGTATCCGGATATATCCCAGAGATATAGATGTAAACGTTAAATCTCTATAGGGACTATCCCGTCGACGTCTCTATTAGCAATCTCAAAAAGAGAACACTTAGAACAGATTTCTAAAGTGTACCACGGGCCCATGGTTTTTATCTGATTGCTAATCATATATGGACTACCTATGCTCTGTAAACAGAACTGACGGATCCTATCTCGACACACACAGGACACCCTGATGATCTATCCACACCCAACGAACAGGCGGAGATCTGATATAAATAGATCTGTGACGTGACTGCCATCTAAGTATGGAAGATGTCTTATGTGCCCACAGTGGTATCTCAAGTCGAAGAATCACAAATGCTACTCAACCCGAGAAGATTCTTATTGATGTTGGTGTACCATCCATTAAGAATCTTCGATGATTCGTTCAGTGTTTATCCGCTATAAACACCTACACGTCTATACGAGTCTCCAAGACTCATGGTTCATTGAGAAACCATTGGAATAATATATTCCAGTATACGACATGTACCGGTCTCAACAGGTTTACTTTACTGACCAAGTAGTGTAAACCTTGACCATGAACTGTCTAAGAATGACAACGTCATGATACAACTCAATTTCAGTTGCGACGCTTTTGCAACAGTATCATGACTAATCATCCTAAGGTCTATTACGTTTTTACCATATAATAAGATATATTATATTATAGAAACTGCTTGTATCATTCATAATAAAATGTTTTACAGTAGTATTCTCAAAGAAATATAACCGGGAATTGGTGCTCTGAGCACCAACCCCAACAAAATCTCCCACTTACTCTAGTGCCAATATCGATTGTATCTAATACCCATAGACTCAATATGTTTATCAAACAACTTTGGATGTATGGCCTTTTAAGTGGTCTGCTACATTATCTTCACTCGGCACCTTGTACACGACAATATCCCCTCGCGACAATATCTCTTCAATGATGTGGTACTTCTGTTCCACATGCTTCGACTTCTGATGCGCCATCGGTTCTTTTGCTTGCACAATGGCTCTAGTATTATCACAGTATAACAGAATCGCATTCTCGATACTTGGGACAACTCCCAATTCTGTGATATAGCTTCCTTTATAGCTTCAGAAGCTGCAATGTATTCCGCCTCTGTGGTGAAATCTACTGTTGAACCCAGTTTGGAACTCTTTCAGCAAACTACACCTCCGTTAAGGGTAAAGACAAATCCAGATGTAAACTTTCTATCATCGGGATCCGATTGGAAGTCGGAATCCGTATACCCATTAACTTGCAGTTCACTTCCTCCATAAATTATCAACTTATCCTTAGTACCTTTAAGATACTTCAGGATATGTTTAATGGCCATCCAATGGTTATTTCCTGGATTGGACTGATATCTACTAGTTACACTAACAACGAAACTGATATCAGGCCTAGTACATAACATGACATACATTATGCTACCCAAACATGGAGCATAAGGTTGATTAGACATTCTAACCTTCTCATCTTCTGTTTGTGGACTCATCTTTTTCGAGAGATGAATCTCATGTTTGAATGGTATGTTTGCTGTCTTACAGTTACCAAAATTATATTGTTCCAAGATCTTATCTATGTACGTTGATTGAGATAACCCAATCAGCTTCCTTTGTCTATCTCTATAGAGTTTTATCCCTAAAACATATGAAGCTTCTCCCAGGTCCTTCATGGAGAAATTCTTACAGAGATATGCTTTGACTCTTTGTAACATTCCTATATCATTCCCAATGATTAAGATGTCATCAACATAGAGGACTAAAAATACTACCATGCTCCCACGGGCCTTCTGATACACACATGATTCTTCCGAATTCTTGAGAAAATCAGACGATCTAATAATCTCGTCGAATAGAAGATTCCAACTTCGTGAAGCTTGTTTAAGTCCATAAATAGACTTCTTAAGCTTACATACCATACCCGAGTTTTCGCTGGATGCAAAACCTTCCGGTTGTTCCATATAGATTTCTTCATCAAGAAATCCATTTAGAAAAGTCGTTTTGACATCCATTTGCCAAATCTCGTAATCATGATACGTAGCTATAGAAAGCAAAATCCTAATAGACTTAAGCATTGCTACTGGTGAAAAAGTTTCATCGTAGTCGACGCTAGGTCGCTGCGTGTAACCTTTTGCTACCAGTCGGGCCTTGTAAGTTTCAACCTTACCGTCAGGCCCGCGCTTCCTCTTGTAAACCCATTTACAACCTATAGGAATAATTCCTTCCGGAAGCGGAACCAAATCCCAAACTTGATTCTCATGCATTGAGTCTAACTCGGATTTCATGGCACTTTTCCATTTCACGGAGTCGATGTCCAACATCGATTCTCTATAAGTAAAAGGATCAGTCTCTTCAACTAAGAGAACATCTAGACTCTTTTCTTGTATCAAATACAAGCATTCAGGAGGTCTAGATACCCTTTGTGACCTACGTAGTGTGTGTGTTGAAGGTCCTTCATCTACTTGAATTTCAGGTTCCTCCGTTGGTTCGTTGTTTTCAGGTTGGACTTCATCAAGTTCAACCTGTCTATGATTACCACCTTCTGACAAGAATTCTACTTCTAGAAATCTTGCGTAGCGAGCTACGAACACATTTCTATGCTCGGTATCATTGAACAAATATCCCCTCGTGTCCGAAAGATTTCCAACAAACCTAAACTTTTGCCCTCGAGGTGAAAACTTATCTTGCTAAGTCACCCTGACATAGGCAGGACAACCCTAAACCTTAATATAACTAATATTTGGTCTCCTACCGGTCCATATCTCATACGGAGTCATAGGAATAACTTTTGAAGGAATCTTATTCAAAAGATGTGCAGCCGTTAAAAGAGAGTAGCCCCATAAGTAATATGGCAAATCTGTAAAACTCAACATTGATCGGACCATATCCAATAAAGTCTGATTTCTCCTCTCAGACACTCCATTGTGTTGTGGAGTACCTGGAGGAGTATATTGAGCGAGAATCCCATTCTCCTTCATATAATCCATGAACTCACTGCTCATATATTCCCCGCCTCGATCGGATCGAAGGCATTTAATATATTGACCAGTTTATTTTTCTACTTCATTTCGAAACTCTTTGAACTTTTCAAAGGTTTCCGATTTATGTCGCATCAAATAGACATAACCGTACCGTGACAGATCATCGGTAAAGGTAAGGAAGTATGAATAACCACTGTGAGCAGTCTGACTTAGTGGATCACATACATCAAAATGTACGAGTTCCAGTAAGTTTGTGGCACGGTGTCCAACATCTGAAAATGGGGCTTTGGTCATCTTATCCCGAATACACGATTCACAAGTTGGATAGGGTTCAATGGAGAGATATGGTATCAAACCATTCCTAACCAATTGGGTAAGGCGTTTAGCGCCTATATGACCTAGCCGCATATGCCAAAGTTCAGTATTATTAACAACAGGTAAACTATGTTTATTAACTCCAGTATTTAAAATATCTTTAGAAGTTTACAATGTGTAATGACCATGCTGGTTTGGACAACAAAGATCCGAGTATTACGTTTATCATATAAATACAAAGAACAGTTCTTAATATTAATACGATAACCTTCTGTATCCAATACAAAAAGAGATATAATATTAGCTACACATCCTGGTAAAAAGTAGCAGTCATATAACAAAAATGTCCCATTCGGTAAAAGGATCTCGCATACTCCCACTGCAACTGCATCCAGAGAGTCTCCACTCCCAAATCGCAACTGCATCTCTCCAAGCTTCAGTTTCTTACTTTCCTTCAGCACCTGCAACGAATTGCAAATGTGAACAGGACAAGCAGAATCTAAAATCCAGCTGGATGTAACGGCTTCACAAGCCAAAGAGATATCAATAACTGAAAAAATAAATGTACCTGATGTAGATGCTCTCTCATTCCTTAGCTGGGTAAAGTAGTCAGGACAGTTCCTTTTCCAGTGCCCAACTTTGCTGCAGTGATGGAATTTATCATCAGAAGCCCTCCTGAGCTTTGATATCTTACTTTGCGGTTGAGAACCGAAACCCTTCTTCTTCTTCACTTTCATCTTCTTTCCTTTTGAACAGGTCTGGGAAGAAGAAGAAAATGAAGTAGGTTTCGGAGGGCGAGTCGGTACTCATTTCCTTAAGTCCTCTTCCGCCGTGAGCAGCATCCTATGTAGCTCATGGTAGGTATAGATAATCTCATTCATATTGAAGTAAATCACGAATTAGCGATATGAAGCTGGGAGCGAACCAAAAATGACACTCTTATCGAGAATGTCATTCAGAGGGAGATTATGTTGCCTCAGTTGATTGATCAAATCGATCATGTGAAGAACATGCGAGCTCACAGCTTGCCCCTCGTTTAGTCGCGTATGGAACAGTTACATCGCAACTTTGTAAACAACGATTTTTTCTTGGTTCATAAACGATTCTCTTAATCGGATCATCATACTATATGCATCTGACATGCCATAGTATTGTTTCTTGAGCCTCGGTGAAAGCGAACTTAAGATGTATGATTTAACTTTTAAATCATCATCATTCCAAGACTGGAAAACTTCGCGTTCTTCCGGTGTTGCGTCCTCTGCCACAGCAAGGGGCAGCAGACCCTCGAGAACATATCCCAACTTCTCTAAATCAAGGACGATCCTCAAATCCAAGTCCCAATCGGCAAAGTTCTCAGCGCCTTTGAGTTTGTTCGCATCCAACATACGCGCAAACTGATTAGTAGATGGTGCCTCCATCGCAAATCTATCATATAGATTACGAAAAACGGTTAGCAGAAATAAAGCAGTTTCATATAATATCAAAAACATTAACTAGATCATGGATTTTTAATCTAAAAATGCCTCTCCCACTAAATCATGCAATACTGTAATCCCCAAACAAAATAAAAAAGATTTAATAATTAAATTAAATACAAATAGTGAAAGGTGGATCCCATGAATATATTTCAGCTCACAGCAGAGGCACGGTCTCGCCTACGTATATTCATCAGGTAGACAACTCATTTGTCAATCACTCAATAGTGACTCCTAGGTTTCCGGTCCTGGTCGTTTCTCGTTGTGACAGCTTGGGCACGTTCACAAGGAGACGTACCAATGTTAAACTCATCAATGATAAACTCAAGCTATTTGCGTAACCCTGACAGTTTGGGCACGTTCAGGATTCCGCTTTCGCTTGAATTTATCTAGTATCTGATATACATCTGGTATAAATAAATTTCTATCGGCTACACCCTCACAGTAGAGGCACGATCTCAGATGTAGTCACAGAAAAATATTCATAAACCGTATTGACAAGACGAACCATGTAATATGCATCAAATATATAATTAACATAAACCTTATTAATTAGGGATTTTCCGCAAAAGATGCTTTTTAATTTATTTAATCAAATTAAATAAATACATGCATGTAACAAGTAAAGAATAAATTAAACATTGAATTTAAAAGGCATAATCATATTAGGGTGGCCAGAATCAGACTCTATCTGATACTATTTTGTAGGGGTTTTATGGTGGAAATCCGGTAACGCAACGAAAAAGTGGAAAATCAAAATTTTCCGATTTCAAAATTTTTCTTGAATCAATTAAATAAACTTATTTATTTAATTATCAAATTATTAACTTCTGAAAAATTACACAAGAAATCATATTTCTTGGTAATTACCGAATTGTCCCATAATTTTGAAATTTGATCATTTTAGTCCAAAAATTGTCAAATACAATTTTGGATGATTCTAAATCATTTCTAAAATATTTTTCAACACATCCAATACATCAAAATCAAATTTCACACAAATCCCCAAATTTTTGCTAATTGCCGAAAGCACCCTACATTTTCGGTTTATTGTATTTTGGTCCATTTTGTTCAAAACATGCCAAAATCAAATCCAATCAACCCAAAAATTTACATGCATCATATAAACTCCATAATACATCACATATATGAAAAGTCCCAAATTTGGAGAGGGTTATGAACTCTAAGTTTTCAATTTCATCAAATTGACCAATTTTACCAAATCTTTAAAATCCAACACTTTAATCTATTCAATACTTCAACAAACAAGCCTCAACACTTTGAAATAACTCTAGAACAATTCTAGGTCACAAGGAGTGGCTCAACAACTCTAGAATGGCAACTTGATTTCCAAAGAATCAAAGTAAGCTTTTAAAACCATTTTAAGTTTACTTACATGCATCAATCTTTCATTCAAGTTCACAACCAAATAAACACAAACTATAAGAGATGAGAGAACATAAAAGCAACACAAAATGATGCCAAGCATGTTAGAAACTATTTTCATGTTGAAGACTTTAAAGAAATACTTACAAAAACCAAAGATTTCTAAGCCTTTTCCTTTAGCCTTTAAACTTTGCTCTCAACTTTCTTTTATGTTTATTTTGTGTATATGAACTTATGAAACCCTAAAATGAAACAAAACAATATATACCTCTCACATTAAGCCTTGGCTGAATTTAGGTAATCAAAATATCTAGATATTTTATTTTTTGTTTCATTTAAAAGCTTTATCAACTTGTTATCTTTAATCATTACAACTTTAATAACTTTATAACAAGTTAACAAAGGCAACTAAAGTCATTTAAATAAATATCACAACTTAGGATATTTATATTTTTAATTAATTTAATTATTTAACAATTAAACAATTAAATAATTATTTAAATACAAATATATTAAATATATGTATTATATTTACATTAAATATCAAATACATATATATTTATGATATTAGTCAAATATCTCAATTTGACAATTAATTAATGTATATTTGATAAAATCTATCATTTAATGCAAATACACAAAAATTAAGAAATAACTATTGGGTCCCTTCACATGTATTTTTCGTTTAACCTTTAAACAACTTATAAATAATCAATATTATTTATAAATATTGCCCTAGTGCTCTACGAGTATATTTCATTAGTGAAACTCTCTAGATTCAGGTATATCCGTCACGAAATCCAATTTCATGTCCATAATTTACCCACCCGTAAATTATGATGACCACGGATAATCTCGCTAAATCATACAGGTCGAGGTCATGACAAATGTATAATTCCTCTGTCACAAGTATCCAGATATATCCCAGAGATATAAATGTAAACGTCAAATCTCTATAGGGACTATCTCGTCGATGTCTCTATTAGCGATCTCAAAAAGAGAACACTTAGAACAGATTTCTAAAGTGTACCACGGGCCCATGATTTTTATCTGATTTCTAATCATATATGGACTACCTATGCTCTGTAAACAGAACTGACGGATCATATCTCGACACACACAGGACACCCTGAGGATCTATCCATACCCAACGAACTGGCGGAGGTCTGATCTAAATAGATCGGTGACGTGACTGCCATCTAAGTGTGGAAGATGTCTCATGTGCCCACAGTGGTATCTCAAGTCGAAGAATCACAAATGCTACTCAACCCGAGAAGATTCTTATTGACGTTGGTGTACCATCCATTAAGAATCTTCGGTGAGTCGTTCAGTGTTTATCCGCTATAAACTCCTATACGTCTATACCAGTCTCCAAGACTCATGGTTCATTGAGAAACCATTTGAATCATATATTCCAGTATACGACATGTACCGGTCTCAACGGGTTTACTTTACTGACCAAGTAGTGTAAACCTTGACCATGAACTATCTAAGAATGACAATGTCATGATACAACTCAATGTCAGTTGCGACGCTTTTGCAACAGTATCATGACTAATCATCCTAAGGTCTATTACGTCTTTACAATATAAGAAGATATATTATATTATAGAAACTTCTTGTATTATTCATAATAAAACGTTTTACAATAGTATTCTCAAAGAAATACAACCGGGAATTGACGCTTTGAGCACCAACCCCAACAAAGCATGGATGATGGGTGTTTGCATGTATGTTGTTCAAAGAAGGCTTCTAAGGAGTTAGTAAGTATTCTTTTGACCATTTGATGATCATGTTGCCATTCTAGAGTTGTTAGCCCACTCATTGATGACCTAGAATTGTTCTAGAGTTATTTCGAAGTGGTGAGACTTGTTTAGTGTGGTAGAGACTTGATTAAAGTATTGGATTTGTTTAATTTGGTGTAATTTGATTAATTTGTAAAATTATGGTTTATACCCTTTCCAAATTTGAAGCTTTTCATATATGAAATAACATGAAGAATGTGCGAAAATGGGTTTGTCGCTCCAGGCTCCTTACTTCGTTTCACGGCCCGAGCCAATGTGTCAAATCGAAGCTCTCAGAGAGTAATACAAGTAGGCGGTGACATATTTTTCATTCCTTGCACGGTTGAACTCGAAATGATGGAGAAAGATTTGATGAATATTGACCTATGGTGAACAATAATTCCGATCGAAATTCCGTCGATTCCATCGTGTTTGTGGGATCGTTTGAAGTCCGTATATGCCCTCGAAATCTCGTTAAGACATCCTGAAAAAAAGTCGCTAATTTCAAGTTTTCCGTTAAATATTCGGATGTATCCAGTAGTTTCATAGAGTAGCGTAATGATATAAAATGAATTTTTTGAGTATTAGTATATTAAATATGTGAATTTGTAGAATCCGAGTAAAAAGAGGAACGAGTTGGGTCGATCCGATATAATATGCAAGTTTTCGGTACAATGAGATTTTTACATATAATGATGTGTTTTGATTTTAACGATATTTATGAGTTATATATGATGTTACAAATATGTTTGGATAAATTCGGGTAGGTACGGAGGGTTGGGACCCTTTTGTAGTGTTTGCAGAAATTTTTTCAGAAGATTTTCCAAAAATGCGTAAACCAAGGATTTAAGTTAACTAGTGGCTTGAAATAGTTTGTAATGATATTTTAAGAGTGATGGAAATAAAATCATTGGAATTGGACTTGATTTGGTTGTTTCGGAAAGATCTGGAATTTTATCGTAGTTAAGTCTAGAATATCATAAATCGCGATTCTGATGGTATTTCATCATTTAGTTTGACAGATTTGACTAGGACTTGGAGTGCTCTCGAAGCCAAGTAAGTAACTCATGTGATGAGTGCTAGAACAATTGATCGGTGTTTTAAATATATATATATATATATATATATATATATATATAATTGAAGTGTTTAGGATAAGACGAGAATAGATAATAGATATTCTTGAAAACAAAGTTTGAGGTTACGCATGGTTAGGATAATCGAACACCACAGGTATGAAACTTTATTATTGGTATGATAAGAGTTAAGATATGGAATGAGCTCAATGTTTATGTAGATGTATGAATGTATGAAAGTGTAAGAATTGGTAACGATATGTGTACGTGTATGTAAATGTATATGTATATGTATAAGCATGTATAAATATATGAACATGTATTCGTATATGCATATGATGTTAAGATATGTATAGGTTGGTTATACGAAATCGATAAATAGAACAAATCATGATGTCTTAGTGTATGTATGTGTTGCGGTCAGGCGCAGCGGAAGTCGCGTTTCGGGCGAAATCGTAAATTTAAAATTTTTAAACTTACCGAATAAATTATGCAATATCCAATATGAAAATTCATTCATTTTCACCTAAACATATTATTTGATATGAAATAACGATATAATTAATTTAGATAACATCGCGAAACTTTTACGAAAACGTTTTTTCCGCAAAATAGCATAAAATGTATTTTTGACCGAACCGACCAACCAATACACACGGGGTTGCCCAAGTCAGGCCCAATAGTACTTGGGCAGTTCATGGGCAGCCGTTACCCGGTAAGTCCGAAACTCACAAGGTAACGCCGTTTTTCACCGTTTATGCGTATTTTTACTCCGAAATAATTTCCGATAATTATTCCAATGCCCAATACACATCCAATACATTTAAATAATATATTTTTCGTCAAAAATTTTCCAGAATTTCTAGATCTAATATGGATGCAAAAATAATTATTTTTCATGCTTTATATCCAATTTTCTCAACATTAATCCTATTAATATTTACTCCAATCAAAACAACCACCAATGAATAACTCAAGAACAATTCTAGGTATTATTAGAGTAGTCATAACACTCTAGAATGGCAACCAAGTCATCAAATGACCAAAAGTGTATTTGTTAACCATTAACAAGCTCACTTTAATTACTTTAATTAATTAATAATTAAATAATTACGGAAATATAAATATATAAATATATGGATCATATTTACTTTAAATAATCAAAACACATATATTTATGATATATGTCAAATATCTTATTTGACAATTAATTAATGTGTATTTAATAAAATCAAATATTAAATACAAAATACATTAATTAGGAAATGGCTGAAAGGTCCCTATGCTATTAAATCAAATATTAATTAGGAAATATACTATTTCGTGTCCATAGTTCACTCACTCGTAAAATATGAGGACCACTAGATAATCTCGCTAAACTATGCAAGTCGAGGTCATTGCATTAGTATAATCCCCCCGTCATACGCTATCAATATTATATCTGAAATATAGATAGGAACGTCAAATCCCTAAGGTATAATTTAGTTGACTTATAAATTTATGATCTCTAAATAATACTAGGAACTCGCTTTCGAATTATACCACAACCATAGATTTACTAGATTGCAAATACGTACATGATACCTATGCCCTGTACATAGGACTGTCGGATTCTATCTGATACTCATAGGATATCATTAGCATGAGTCCACACCCAATGAGCAGGCGGAGGTCTGATCTAAATATATCGGTGACGTGACTGCCATCAAAGTGTGGAGGATGTCTCATATATCCACAGTGGTATCTCAAGTCGAAGACCACTATGATACTCGACTCGAGAAGATTCCTATTGACGTTGGAGTACTATCTATTAGGAAATATTCAGTGAGTCGTTCAGTGTTTATAAAATAAACACCTACATGTCTATACGAGTCTCTCGAGACTCATGGTTCATTGGGATAAACCATCGGATCAAGTCCTGATATATGATATGTACTGGTCTCAGCGGATTTTACTAACTGACGCGTGTTAGTAAATCTTGACCGGGAACGTTTTTTGAGAATATACAACTTATAGTTACACTTCCTAATGTCAATTACAAACTATGTCGTAACTGCGCATTACGTTGTAAATCCTAGGGTCTTTATCAAATATATACATATCACTAAATCAGATTTAGTTTCAATCTAATTGGTATTAGATCGAATACGTATATAAAAGACAAGAGGTGTAACCATATATAAGTAATATTATGGAAAATGTATTGTTTATATTCATGAATCAGACATAAATATGATCCGGATTGGCGCTCCGAGCACCAACCATAACAATTTCTCCCACATGATCTAATGCTAATCCACGTTTTCATATACACATCTAAATGTGTATCACATATGTTTGGCCCTCAAGACCTCACTTAACACTCAAGATGTAGGCAACAACATGTAGGTCCACTATAATATACTAAGTTTGTCCAACAGACCATATCGTTTCCCTTAGCCAACATCATTCATATTTTGTAGAACCTAAGTTATACATCAATATGACACAGATTCGACATCAATATTGTGTTATAGCTACTGATTTGTCCAAGTATTTAGGGATCAAATCCAAAATACTATGCAAACAACCGTAACTACAATACTAATATTAAAACTTCTAATCTATAAGGTCACTATACAACTTCATAAGTAAATACTTCATAAGTTGCAACTGATTCCACTCACATAGTAGAATCATCTGTGACACTCCTACTGCATCTTTTATGACTCTTTATGGCTTAGAACTTCTAAAATCATAATTAGAATCAAAACTAATCTGACCCTAATGGTTGCAGACTATATTCTCCATGAATAAGAAATCAGTTCTTAATATCTTAAAGATAACAAAGAACATGTTTCAAGACCCATCCTATGGTCTGCATCGTAACAAAATAGCGCGTAACTGTAACACTCTGGTAATTCCGACGACTTCTATGTTGTAGGTGGCATAATACATGATACAAATCATGCTCAAGCGTGTATATACTCGCGAATTACTTTTTGGACATTCGATAAATTCTTTACAGTTCTGATACCGAAATAATTTTACGTTTTATTCTGGATAACCCTTAGTATTTAGGCCATACCTTTTGCATACGATCTCTGATTTTTATTAATTTATCTCATCAGAAAGCTAAGATCGAAACCTACAACTTATGTGTTGGGTATTTTTCCAAATTGGTATCAAAAATAGGTCTAAAATCATGATTTCTATGGCTATTATGGTGAATTTTGAGTAAGGTCTAGAATTTAGTGAGGTGGCACAATCTTAACCACTCATTTCATTACAAAAATCAGCTAATTGCCTATAAATAAGGCACTATTCACTCTCTCCCTCACAAAAAAAACGTGAAGAGCAAAATGAGGACCTTCTCATGCCAATTTCTCCTCTTATCTTTGATTTTCAAGTCTTTTTTTTTATCCATTCAAGCTTCATTTCAAGCATGGTAAGCTTCCTTTCTTTTTTTATCTTCTCAATTTTCAATTTTGGGCAAAGAATATAAAGCCCCAAATTCGCATCTTGCACGCCCTTGGGTTGATTTTGTTTATTTGGCCTTGATAATGTTGCTAGCATGTATTTTGGAGGGTATCATGATAATATTAGCATGGAATGAATCCTTTAAGTGTATGAATGTGTTGAGGGATAATACTTTTTGATTTAATGATGCTAGATAATGGTTTGTGTTTGGGTTGATGTTATGAAATGGGTTATGACAAGTTGAGTTGGAGTTTAGATGGTGGTGTTGAGATTTGCTTGGGCATTGTCATTGAAGAGTGGATGTCTGGCCCTGAAATATGGCGAGCGTCGCGACAAAAAAGGGTTTGTTTCACGACGCGTAATGAGAAGGTGCTCTCTGCCTTAGGTTTGGTCGTATGGGCGTCGCAAGGCTCAACACTTGGCGTTGCGACGCGGGGCATTGAAATGCTTTTTGCCTCAGTTTTGTCTTGTGGGAATCGCGATGCTCAAACCTTGGCATCTCGACGTGGAACAAGAAGATGCTCTCTGCCTCAAGTCTGATCAAGCGAGAGTTGCGACGTGCAAAATATGGTGTCGCGACACGTAACCCTTGTTCAGGATCAGTTTTAGCCTTTTCAATTTCATCCTAGGATGTTAGGGGCCACCTTAAGAGTTTCGTATCGGCACATATACCCACATTATGTCATGTTACAAGCATAATTCATGACTTATGTGCTAATTAAGTTTATCGATTATAGATTATAGATTATCGATAAGAACCCCAAGTTCTTCGACAAAGTGAAGTAGTGCCAACCCGATTCTAATTCCATGAGTGAATATTTCTTTTCAAGTTGATAGGTACTTAATTGCTTTTGATTTGAGACTTACATTTAAGCGTTTTAGGGCGTTAGCCAAGTTGATTTCCAGTTGTTTAATAAATGAGAATGTTTGAAAAGTTTTGAGTTTAAAAGCTTGATTTTAGTGATTTTTGGAGGCATGAGGGAAAAACTCACATCAGATGTAACTTAAAGTTAACGGATCGAGTAACTTAGAGTTGACGTTAGCCAAGTTAATCAATGTAGATTCAAGACTAGGGGGATGGTGATACGTAATGCCCCTAGATCCTAGTTCAGGACTAGGGATGACAGATGCCCCTAGATCTAACTTCCAGGGTCAGGATGGTGGCATTGATTAGGACACCTGACTCTAGTCAAGTGGCTTTGGGGACTGTGATATGTAACCCCCAAGACACTAGTTTAGGCGTATGGCGGGATGGCGATACATAATGCCCCAATGCGTTAGGTTTTCTACAGATCCTTAAATATATGATTTCCAGAAATGATAGTTTTATGAAAGAGTTTCAAAAGAAATAGTTTTATGAGAATCTCAAAGATTTACAAAAAGAAAGGAGTTGTTAGAAAAGTTTCATAGAAAGAGATTTGTTTTCAGATAATAAAAGAGTTTTCAGAAAAGATAGTTTATTGAGATAATTTTGGTTTTAGAACAATGAATTTTCATAAAGCATTTCAGTTTCCGTTTTAAACTGTCCACTCACTAGGTCGTTCAAACGATCTAACCCCCATCCCAGTGTTTTCTGTTTTACAGGTTTACCCGGAGGACGAGCTCGAGAGGATGGATACTGATGGCAATCACTAGAGTTTTTAGGTCCACCAGGTCGAGTACGGAGGTTCAGCACAGTCAGTGTCAAAGTAAAGTTACATGCATACATTAGTATTGTATAAGTCATTATAATGTGTTAAAAGTGTCCATTAATAGAGTTGTAAAAAGAAGTATTATTGAGTACACAGTTATGAGTAATAAAATGTATTTTATATTCTTGTGTTGAATAATGGTCCCTATGTATGAGTTGTAGTCAAGATGGGATTGATAGTGTTGATCACAGTCAGAAAGTTAGAGGTTCAGTGGAATAGGTTGGCCTATTCCCTGCCGATAGCATCTCCGCAAGGGGGATGTTATAAAATTTGTATCAGAGCATGGTCTAGGGAGTCAGTGACTGCAGTGGGTAGAGTGCTGGGGTCTTGTATACGTAGTATGCCTGGGGTACTCATATATGAGGCACTACCTCTCTAGTATCTGATCCTCGAGTACGTCTTCAAGCTCTATAGACAGGTTAGTAAGAATTCCCAAAGCTATTAGAATATTCTTCTTAATGAAAGTAACTATAATCATTGTCCTAGTTGAGAATCCTTTTGTAGTCATCTTGGTCTATTATCAAAAGTTCAAGGAAAGCTATGAAAATTGATAGTAAAGTTTTAAGAATATTCACCCATGGGATTAAAAGAGAAAGCTATAAGAAAAGTAAAGAATGATGTACAGATACTTAAAGTAGCCAGTGGCAATAAGAGGTAGAGATATAGAATCAGATGATAAAGGAAGTTCCAGAACTTATAGTAGTAAGGAGAATATAATAAGCCCGAGCAAGAATAAAAATATCAGTGATACCAGTTAAGAAAACCGTCATGATAGAGTTTATCTCATACCTATCTTACATGAGTAATAGATTATACTAGAACATAGAATACCAGAACAAGGACACCGATATCCGTTGAGATGTAAAATTCTCGTCCCATCCTGTACTAGCAAAGATAAAGATAACCGTAAGAAAGCTCAGTATGTAAAATAATATATTCTGAGACAGAGGCAGCAAACCTCGAGAGACTGTTCATCCAGAAAGGTACCAATGAGGCTTCTAAGCCTAGAAAAGAAGAAACCAACATAATCCAAGATGGGCAAGTTTGCAGTGCCAGTACGAATCCATAGATCAGACCAATGCCAATAGAAATCCATGTAAGTTAAAAAGAACAGACACATGAGATTGGAGGCACTTAAGAGTTAACAAAAAGTACCAGTACAGACAGTAAGATTAAATGTCATAGTTGTACCAAACCGAGTTCCATTTAACCAAGTAAAGGGGCGACAATGAGCAAAATAAAGCCTCACTGCCGAGTACATACAAGAATAAGATGAAGATGATTATTTTTTCGACACCACAAAGTCTTCCGAACTATATCTCGTTACCAACAGAAACTTGTGTGGGCAAGACTCACAATATTAAACCCTAAACTATTTAGAGATTAAATCACACTTGTGTTTTATTTTATTTCTCTTCTTTTCTTAGTTTTGTTTTTCTCAACTTTTGAAAGAATGAGGAAGAAGAAGATTAAGAAAGGTTGCTAAGGTTTAAGAATGAATTCTCTACCAAAGAAAAATAATTTTTCTTTTTATACTTTGGTTTGTAATTTTCAAAAAATCACAAAACTCTTCCCCTTTTACACTTGTAAAAATCTGCCACACATGTAAGAATACCAGAAATTTTATAACATTAATATTTACTTTCCATAATGGAAAAGATGTTACAAAATAAAAAGGTTAAATGCCATTTAATAATTTGTAACTTCCAAATTAAATCCAAGGGTTTCCAAAACCCAAAATTTGGAAATAACTAACTTAACCTTTCATTTAATTACATCTAATATAATTAAATAACATATATTTAATAAAACCATCTATTAACTTTTAATATAAAGTTTCAAGTGTGACAAAATAATAATATTAATCATATTAATACCTTTGTGAGTATATAATTGGACTATCCAATTATACTAAATCAGCTATAGTATATCGAGCTAGCACGGGGACCAAATGGACCTACGGTTCCGAGCTCCAATAATATCGAAATATTAATTAAGCTCTTAATTAAATATTTCAAATTATTAACTCCGAGTTATTCCACTAAAAACGCAAAGTTGCACTCTCGTTGCCGCAAATGATATATTAAGCTGAACCAAGTCGATGTCCATCGATATAGTCACTATATATAGATTAACCTTTCACGAGTATCTAGTAATTAGAGCTGGGTCATAATGTCTGTTATACCCCTCTAATTATTTTTACCTTAAGTACCATTGATTCTATAATGAATGATGTATTCATAACCATTATGAATTTTAATCTTTCTATTCATAATAGAAAGACTTGAGCGCTCTAACCGTTCAAATACCGAATCAACCCTTAAGAAAGATACTCATCTACTTCTCGCAAGAAGAAGTGAACTCCATATCTATTTAAAATATTCCCAGCTACATAACAGATCATGCCCGAAAGTACGTAGCTATTGGTCGGGACTGCTACACTAACCTCACCTTTGTAAATAAAAGGACATAGCCTACCATGCATGAGTTCGTAGTACACTCAGGATTAAGATCAATTCATATATGACCATCTAGTAGATCGAAATAACTTTCTTTGTTTAACAGATATTATAAAAATGTCATTTCCATCTAGGTCCAGTCCTATGTGATCACATCATACAAGGTGCCTTCATTCTCATGTCTCTACATGGACGATCCTATATCAAGGTCGTCATACAAATATAGAATGGACCGCAGTTATAGATAAACCACAAACAAAGTACCCGCTTTGTTTGCTCTCTATGGACTATTTAAGATTACTAACTTCAGACTTAAATCCTCTTATGTATGACACTCATACACTAAGTCTGAAGGCACATAAGTAATCTAGTGTAATCAAGATAATTTACAATATGCGAAATTTAAACAAACACTTTGATAAATGAATAATGCATCATTTTATTTCAAAACATATAAAACTATTTACATTACATGTAGCTCTAAGGCATATATCCCAACGGTTCGTTGGGTGTGGACCGATGCACTCAGTAATCAAATGCAAAGCAAGATAGGATCCGTCAGATCGTATGTGTACCATAAGGGGTTTAGGTATCCATGTTAGTAAAGTCATGATTCTTAAAGCTTTGGCCAAAGTTGATCACCTAGGATGGATCACATCAGTTATGAAGAATCGTGGACATGTCGAAATGAGATGTGCGTCTTGGAAACTTGACGATATATTCTATGTTTCTTAAACACAACTCAGATAGCCTACGATGGAGGGATTGTTAGACATATGTGATGACCTCGACTTGTATAGTTCAGAAAGGTCATTCGTGTTCTTCACGAATTCGGAGGTTGCCGAATTGTGTACATATTAGCTAGGCTTATATGACGAACGTGTCTGAACTTAGAGAGTCCCAATATGAAGTGTACTCGTTGAGCACTTGGGTAGCCGATTAATTTTGATAAAAGATAATATTCGATATTATAATTATCAACTAAGATAATCAAGTGTTATTGGATATCATTAATTATTTACTTGAACTAATTTGATTAATTGGATTAATTCAATAATTACACAAGGGCTTAATAATAAAATCATAATTATCTATACCATTTAAGGATATTATGGTAATTGTAAGTATGTAATAATAGGTGGTTTTGGCATGATTTAATTGGATTAAATCAAAGTGACAAACATTTAACTAATCCATTTCCTAATCATTGGCTTGATTTAATTAGATTAAATCAAAGTGGAAGATAATGTAGATTAGTCACACCTAATTATACATATTTGGACAAATTAGATTAAGCCCATATAAAAGTTGATTACAACTTTTATTAATTAAAAATTGCCTAAGTTTTGCTATAAATAGCAAGCTTTAGGAAGGTTTTAATTAAGTAAATCAAAAGCTTGAGAAAGCTAAGTACAAGCAAATTCTTAGAAAAATTAGCCTAAGTTAGAGAAGTGTTTAGAGAAGCTTGTGAGGTCTCTACAACATTTCATTTAGGAGAAATCAAGATTGGATCTTGGGGTGAAGCTTGCTAGCATTGGAATCAAGATTGGATCTTGGAGTCAAGCTTGCTAATCTTGGGAAGTTCTCCAAATATTTTAACAAAGAGAAGTAGATTGGATCTTTGAATCAACCTTGCTATGTAAGTTTGATCTTCTCTAAAAGCTATATTTTTCAATACTAAGACATATAATGCTGAATTATGTATTAGATACATAATGTTGAAATTAGGCTAATTAAATGTGTTACAATACTTTGGAAGTATAAACACAATATGCTTGTAATTGGGTCAAAATATTTATGTTAGACATAAACATAAAATTAGAGTTTGGAACTCTAGATTAAAGCTTAGAGCTATGGCTACCATTCTAGAATCACTTGACCACATTTGGGTGACCTTGAATTATTCACGAGACATTTCTTATTGGGATTCTAATTTGGTTTGTGTATTGGATTCAAAATTTACGCAAATGCGTATTTAGAATAAATATATGTTTTTGTAAAAATATTTGATATTTTAAAAAACTTGATTTTTTTTCTATAACATGTGTTGATGTTGGTTTTGAAGTTAAAAATTAATTTTGTGTATTTTTGAAGTGTTTAGGGAGAGTTGGAAGATATTAGGGTAAAATACCTTAATACCTTCAACTCTCTGGAAATAGAGCTGAAGGATTTGAATTAGAAAAAAACGTCAGCTTGTTTGCGCAGTGCGCGCACTGTAACGCGCGCGCGATAATTTTATTTCCTTCCGTTCTTGAGCTTTCGGACTCTGATTCAGTCCCGGTTTTTTTCCTATGCACTCGTAATGGAATATTGTATTTCATTAAATTATTTAAAATTACACCCATACTTGATATCCACGGGTTAGACCCATTTTCGCTACGCGAGGTACCGATCTGACCCTAGGGGTTACACAACTGCCCCAACAGAAATAACGACTTAAGAGGTTTAGAAAACTGAGATAATGAGGAAATATTTTATGACCATAAGGATAAAATACATGAATGATAAGGCCTTTTGATAAGGAAAAGATTTATTACACCATTAGGAAATCTAAGTAACAGAGCAAAACTTCCAAAGGAACAATAACAAAGAAAATATGGTAGGATTTTGAGAGAGTATGAACCTTAATGAGGTTCTCAGTAAAGGATAGTATGACCAATAGTCGGAAATAAATCGGGAGTAAAGTTGAAGGAGGTAATTCAAATAGTTCCTAGCAGTAGTACCTTAGTGTGGGAGCCCAATATCAGATATGTATATAAGGGAATCCTAGGATTATAAATGAACAACTTGTGGAACTGTAGCACGTATAGCTAGTGAGACCAACACAACTGAAAAAGACTTTAGAACCAACCCCAGATTCCCAACCCTAGTTAGACAACAACAGTCACGATGGACCCTGATGTTCGTCCTGATAATATTCTCAGAAATGAGTGAATCTGTGGTATAGTATGGTATCTTATAAGGTATGGTAAGAGCCATTTAAAAAAGAATATCCTTCGGATAAGAAGTCCGAGACATAAAATACGAAAACTTCAGATATAACATAAGAGCATAAGAGAATAAGAAAGAACTCTAAGTAAAATATGTAAATGATGAGCTGTCTAGATGAGACGATGAAATAGAGAGAGCATTAATCAAGCAATGACAGGAATACATGAGTAACAACATTAGACATGACCAATGACGTATAACAACAGACCTTTCCATTTAGAAAATGAAGAAGAAAGGTATCAACATAATATATTATGGAATACATAACAGCGAATCTTAAGCGCTAGTATAAGACTGAAGTTCAATTAAAAATAGATTGAAAGGAAGATAATGAGTATAGCCCATATATTTCCCTTCACAACGCACTGTTATACATAAGGCTTATGATGACTTGAAACATATTTATTGAGGTATAACGTAAAAGGGGCCAATGAAACTAAGTATACGGATATTGTTGAGACTAGGACAACACCTGACAAAATAAGACTATGAATAATTAAAAGTGGGATATCCTAAAATACAACTAGGCAAGGAAAAAAAGTCAGTGTAAAAATGGTTAACCAGATTTATACTAGCAACGAATTTAAAAGCACGAAAATAGTATGAACATTAACTAGAACTGAATCGCCAGCCTCGACGTTAATAGTAAGGAATACAGTTTAAGCACAAATATATATATAGTTATGCCGAATATAGGTACCTTGTTCTTGAGTCTTAAGCCAATTAAAAAGGACCACCAGAATTAGTATCCTGAATTTAAAATGTATTAACAAACAACAATAGTAAGCCAGAAGTACATGAAGAACCTGAGCATGAACTATGAAGTCTTAAGCCCCAAAGATAGGCTGAGATAAGAGAACTTGAAGGACAGAGCCAATAAGCAGTTGAAGCTTAACGAGGAGAAAATATAGAGTTAAATAATTAAGTTATGAACTAGAATCAGATCGAGTATGTGGCGTTAAGGAAATACCTTGTAAGTACATTTACACCCAGAATGGAAGCAGATTATGAGAAAACCTAACCATAGAGAACACTAGTATTTCTAGGGACTCGGAAGTACCAGCTAAGAAGAACCCAAAGATATATTTAATAAGGTTATTAGAAAGACCATATTACAAAGAGAATGTGAAGAACCCGAGGTATACTCAAAGTCAGGGTAGACGAAGTTCATTGGCTGTAGTAAAAAAATACAATAGTGATACGTTAAACATCAAGTGTAAATAAAGTCCCAAGTGATATTTACTATTAATGTTGTCATGGCAAGAGACATATGAGGTTTTAAATAAAAAAGAACTAATATATGTTGGACGATAGGTCATGAATATAATATAAGATTTAAAACTGATAGCTTACGCAGATAATTGAGTTAGAGAATGTTGAGCATAACTAAATGTCTAGAAATGAGGTTTCTTTGATAATTATGATAGTTATAGTATGACAGTAGTGTAGAGTACTCAACAGAAATTTCATGGAATGAGGACGAGGAATTACCTCTCAGTTAAGAATTCAAGGGATTATTCACTAAAGACCACAGACTTTGGTGCAGTATGTGTGAGCATGGCAAGAGGAGTTATACATAAATCAAATAATTAGCTAAGATAAAGAGTATGTATGTTTGCTAGCCAAGTGTTAAACAGTCAGCTTGTAGAGATCTTAGTTATTAAATCTAATTGAATTCAGATAAAGCAGAATAGCTTATAGCAGAGTGAGAGATCACGCAGACAAATGAGTATAGCCTCAAATTTAACTTCTCCACATCATCTTTTAATATACTGACAGTGTGTGAAAGATCGTCAGAAAGTAATGTGATATAGTTGATGAAGTAGAGTTGGTTATGAGAATGCAGTCAGTTGAAAGTTGGTGGCATAGGAAATATCGTGTAAATCTGGTAACTTGTGGTAAGATATTCAATATCAAAAATCTCAAGCCTAGACAAATTCCAGAATTTCATTCCAAAAAGGGGATTCGAGGGTGAATTTAAAGGGGGGAGAAAATATAACACCCCAGTAATTCCGAAAACTACTATATTTTAGGTGGCATAATACATGATATAAATCATGCTTAAGCATGTATATACTCGTGAATTACCTTTTTAACATTCGATATATTTTTTGCAGTTCCGATACGGAAATTATTTTATGTTCTATTTCAGATATCCTTTAGTATTTGGGCCATAATATTTTCATACGATCTCCGAGTTTTATGCATTTTAAATAGTCGGAAATCTAAGACCGAGACCTAAAACTTTTGCGTTGGGCATTTTTCCAAATTCGGATCAGAGTAGGTCCAAAATCGTGATTTTCGTGGCTACTACACTGAATTTCGAGTAAGGTCTAGAATTGAGTGAGGTGGCATAATCTTAGCCACTCATTTCATTACAAAAATCAGTATTTGCCTATAAATAAGGCATTATTCACTCTCTCCCTCACCAAAAACGTGAAGAGCAAAATGAGGACCTTCTCGAGCCAATTATCTTCATTTTTCAAGTCATTTTTGATCCATTCAAGCTTCATTCCAAGCATGGTAAGCTTCCTTTTTCTTTTTATCTTCTCAATTTTCAGTTTTGGGTAAAGAATATAAAGCCCCAAATTCACACCTTGCATTCCATCAGGTTGATTTTGTTTATTTGGCCTTGATATTATTACTAGCATGCATTTTGGAGGATATCATGATAATATTAGCATGGAATGAAGCCTTTACGTGTATGAATGTGTTGAGGGATTATACTTTGTTATTTAATGATGCTAGATAATGGTTTGTGTTTGGGTTGATGTTATGAAATGGGTTATGTCAAGTTCAGTTGAAGGTAGGAAAACATAAGCGGTAATTCTATCTACATAATAAGTGAAGTCAAATAACATATATATAAATATGCATGCAGTGGATTAAAAGTTTAATTCTATCTACATAATAAAATAAGGAAAACATAAGCGGTAATTTTCATAATATTATACAATGCCTTAATTATGGATTTTTAACACAACAATGCCTCCCACTACTCTACGTAATACCATAATCCCCAACGGAAAATGAGAATTCAATAATTAAATCGAATTCCATAATGGGAAGTGGACCCCATGAATATATTTCGACTCACAGCTTTGACACGTTCTCGCCTACGTATATTCACAGGCAGACAACCCATTGTCAATCACAGTCATTGTGACTCCTGATTTTTATCCTGACTATTTCTCATTGTGACAGATTTGGCACGTTCACAGGAGGCGTATCAAGGCTACACTTGTCAATGACAAACTCAAGCTACCGATGTAGTCTTGATAGTTTTGGCACGTTCAAGAATCCATTTTCACTTGAATTTGTCTAATATCAAATATATATCTGGTACAAATAAATTTTCATCGACTATACCCTCACAGCTTTGGCACATTCTCGAATATAGCCATAAAAATTAATTTATATACGTATTGACAAGACAAACCAAGAAACAATTATTCATAATACTAGTGAATTTAATGCCTTATTTAATGAGGATTTTCTTATTGTCAAACAATCTGAAATTAATCAAATTAATTTCACATGCATGTGAAATTAATAAAATTATATTAAATATCATATATCAAGCATGAAAATGTAATGGATGTAGGATCAGACTCGCTCTGATACATTTTGTTGGGATCAGGAGCAGTGGAAGGCACGGTTCAGGAGAAATCATAACTTAAAAATTTTTAAACTTACCGAATAAATTATTCAATATCCAATATGAATAATTCCATCATATTTCATCTAAACATATTATTCGATATCAAATAATGACATAATTAATTTAGATAACCTCACGAAACTTTTACGAAAATGTTTTTCCGCAAAGTAATAAAACGCGTTTTCGACCGAACCGACCAACCAATACACACGGAGGCGGCCCTGGTCAGCCCCAATAGTACATAGGCAATTCATGGGCTGTCCGAACAGTGATCAATTGTAACATCCCTGTTTACGCCCAAAAAAGTACTTGCGGTTATCGAAGTATAGTTGGGGTGTTGATTCCTCAGAGAGATGGTTACAAGGAACTAATTTACTTAAACAAAAACGTTAGCAATAACTTAATGGAAATATAATGATTGAGTTGGTAATATAAAATAAAAAATATGGAAAATACTTTGAGAGTTATCAATAGAGAGAAAAAGCAAAGCGTCAGGAATTCCTTTTGTATCAGCTTCCTATATTCAGTTATTGATTATTTTTCTTACTCAATTGAAGGTTTCACATCCCAAACAAATAATCGAAAGATATTCAATTCAAAACACATTAAATTCTAAGGTAACTGATGGTTTATTTTCTCTATGTTAACAACACACAAAGTTATCGTTATGACCTATCTAACGTCGATAATATACCCACATGCAATATTGCAGCAGAAGATCAACTCATAAAATAACTTTACCAGTCACAACTGGGTTCCTCAATCACACATAGAAGAAGCATGACTATTCCTATATGCAAGTTGGTAAAACACAATCTCTGGATTATAAATCGAAAGATAATAAAGAATAACAACCATCAATTGTATTAAACATTAAAAAGTACTTAGGAATAAAAAACATGAACATAAGAAATCAATTACAAGAGTTCATCCCTAGCTTTTCCTAGGAGATTAGTTCTCCATGTAGAAGAGAGACATAGCCTTGATAGATCGGAGAGACATCCTGTTGGGGTTGAATCTTCTTCGTTATTCTCTCTCAAAATTGTGTTTGTGGCTATTTGTTGTGTGTTTTCTCTCTATTTCTATCTGTTTTTAGGGTTTAAGATGAGCTTAGGTTTATATAGAGAAGTTCGGGAGTCCATATATGCATCAAACACGGCCAAAGTAAGTTTCTGGGACTCTTCCAGGGCACCAGTGACTTCCTTCGCTGGTTCACTGATTCTGCATTTTCGCTATTTCCACGTGCTTCCTATACATCCGTAGGAGTCCGAAACATGCGCAATTGCTCCAAACTTCATATTTCATTGCTCCTAAGAACAAAGCACAAAATAAACTCTAATTAAGATTAAATACATGATAATTAAGTTGAGTTAGCGATGCTCAAAGTACACTTTCATGCACTTATCAATCCCCCTCCAGGAGATGCTACCGGCAGGGAATAGGCTGACCTATCCCCCTAATTATCTGACTATTTAACTGTGATATTCATTATTAAACTCATCTCAATTATTGACTCATGCATTGGGACCATTATCCTGACTCAACAACATGAAATGTGGCTCAATACTGATGATCATGTATATAAAACATCACACTCTATAACTTTGTCATTAACACCTGACTTGTAACAGACATAAAATCAACTTATACAAAAAGCATGATACGTGATATTCCTCAAACTGTGACTGTACTGCATCTTTAACTTGTCTTGGTGGACTCAATACCCTAGTGACTACCATAAGTATCCATCCTCCCGAGCTCGTCCTCTGAGTAACCAGCAAAATAAGAAACTGGGAGTGGGGGTAGATCGTTTGAACGATCAAGTGAGTGGACAATTAAAACGAAAACTGATTCTTTCAGAAAATTGATGGTTCTAAGAACCGAAATCCTCCCAGAAAATATTATTTTTTAAATCTCTTTCTTGACTGAAAATACCTCTGTTTATGTAAAACTTTTCTGAAAACTCATTTCAGTTTATAAGTCTCTGAGTTTTTCTATAAAACTGAGTTCCCCTGAAAACTCTTTTGTAAATCTTATCGTTTCTGAAAAATATATTTTTGGAAATTCATTTATGGAAACTTGTTTATGAGAAATCTATATATGGATCTTTGTATTTGAATATCTGGCGTATGGGGGCGCTATGTATCACCGTCCCCCCATACGTAAAATCTGGCGCTTAAAGGCGTCACTTCGTACACAAATATCTTGTGGTCTTGGGGAGTTACGTCTCGCCGTCCCCAAAGCCACAAATCTGGAGTCCGAGTACGGATCTATGCTACCCTCCAAACTCAAAATCTGGGATCTAGGGGCATCAATCATCCCTATTCCTAAACTGCGTGTGCACACGATATCTATTTCTGTCAATTCCATAATTGAGTCAAGTTACATACTGAGGTGGGTTTTTCCCCCATGCCTCCAAGAATCATAAATCTAAATTTTGAAAAACAATTTTTCTAAAAACATCATCATTCGTAAAATAAATGTAATAAAGCTTATCTTCTCGAAACATGCTCTTTTTAAAACAAGTGAAATAAAATTTGGCTAATGTCCTATGTGCTTAAAAGTAAGTCTAGTATAAAAAACTATAGGTAAAAACATTTAGAGAGAGTGGTCCACTCACAGTTTTGGAATCTGGCTGGCACATGTTTCGCTTCGTCGAAGAACTTGGGATTCCTGCTAATAATCTATAATTGGTAACATTGGTTAGAATATAAGTCGTGAATATGTTTCAGAATTATACTAAGTTTCTCTATTCAACCAATCTATATCCACCATATGATGTATACTACTTACGACATGTCATAATGCACGTATAAGTGTCGATATGAAACACTTAGGGTGGCCTCTAATATCCTAAGTTGAAACTAAAATATTATGAAATTATTTCTGCCTCGCGTCGTGATGCCAGGTCTTGCGCGACATGACGCCCACGCAAACAGGTCCAGACAAAGAGCATGCTCTGCTTCGCATCGCAACGCAAGACGCTATGTGTCATGATGTCCATTAGGTAAAACTTGAGGCAGAGCCTCTGTTTACACCACATCGCAATGCTAGGTGTTGGACGTCGCGATGCTGACATAAACAAAATCAAAGCATAGTGATTCTACTTGCTAAGAGTCATGACACTGGTGGTCTAGCGGCGCGACGCTGGCCCAAGTTGAGGGTCTATCTTCCACTCTTCCAAAAACAATGCTCAAAGTAATTCCTACCATCACACTAATACATTCACATAGGCATTCTTCAAAACTTCAACATTGATATATTAGAAACAATCTCAACTCTCAATCATTTATATACCATTAAATCTCATAGCATCATTCCCAAACATGAATATACACAATGGATTCATTCCATGCTAATATCATCAAAACACATCACAAACTGCATGCTAATGACACTTCCAATGGAAATTAAGGAATTTCAAACCCTAGGGCATGAATTGTACGAATTTAGGGCTTTGATTTCCTTGCCCAAAACTGAAAATTAAAGAAAGAAAGAGAGTTGGAAGCTTACTTTGGGAGTCTTAGAACATGAGAGTCATCACTCTTTCATCAAAGCTTGCATTAGGAAGAAATAAAATTTTGAAATTTTTCTTGCGCTTGCTTACGTTTTTTGCCTTTGGAGGAGATGAGTGAATAGTTTCATTTATATAGGCAATGGCTGATTTTGTGTTATGAAATGAGTGGTTGAGATGGTGCCACATCAATCAAATCTAGGTTATTTTCGAAATTATTATAGCAGTTGCGTAATTCATGATTTTTGACCCGTTTCTGATTTGAATTTGAAAAAATATCCAACGCAGAAGTTGTAGGTCTCAATCTTAGCTTCCTAGGGATATATATCTCATAAAATCAAAGATCTTATGAAAAATTTACAGTCCAATACCATGGCTGGCCTGATTAATCTTAGGATAAATTTCATATCAGAACTACGAGGAATTCGCCAAATATCCAAAAAGTCATTCCATGAGTGTATACGTGTTCTAACATGATTTTTACCATGTATCATGCCTCTGATAGCGTAATAGTTTTCGGTCTCTGACAACGTACATGTCATCTGGATTTTCGGGTGTTACAAATTCTCCTCCCCTTAAATAAGATTCGTCATTGAATCCCTTCTAATGTTGAACTTCTCATGTCCTTCTTGTTTTGAGGTTATCTGGACTCTACTAATTTTACCTTCCTTTAATTACTTTATGCTCTCCTGCTCAATAACTCAATACTATGTCTCTTAAGAATCTTCTATCCTGGTATTCTCTATTTGATTCTTATCTTGACATCCGATTTGTGTACAATACCTTTCTTGTCATGCTTGCACATACTATTCCAAAGTTCGTGGGCTCTATTGAATAATTACTTGAATTCTTGATTGAGAGATAATTCATTGTTCTCATTCCATGAATCTTCCATTGAGTACACAATACTATCGTTAGGCTATAACTATGTCTAATCATCAAAGAAACCCCATTTCTAAACCTCTAGTTTATGCTCAATATTCTCTAACCCTATTCGCTACGTGAGCTTTTAATGCTTAAATTGGAACTATATTCGTGGCCTGGCGTCCCACACACCTTAGTTCCACTCATGTTTGATATCTCTTGTATTTCTTGCCATGACAACTTAATTTCTAAATATCACTTGGAACTTCTGTTATCCTTCACGTTTAATGTATCATTATTGTACTTTTTTTTAGCTGGTACTTCTGAATCCTTAGAAGTACCAGTGCTTTCTATGGTTAGGATTTTTCTTATCCTACTCTCATTTTGAGTGTAAATGTATAAAAGAAATAACCTTACTAAATATTTCCTTACTGTCACATACTAGGTCTGATTCTAGCTTTCATTCTCATAATTTAGCTATTTAACTCTCTATTTTCTCTTCACTAAGCTTCCACTGCTTATTGACTCTGTTCTTCAAGTTCTCTTATCTCTGCCTATCTGTGGACTTAGGCCCTCACTGGTCATGGTCAATTTCTTCATGTATTTCTAGCTTACTATTGTTGTCTACAAATGGCTCTTATATTCAGGATATTAATCATGAATAGATTCTTTGTGGTACTTCTAATTGGGTAAAGTCCCTTGAATAAGGTGCTTATATTAAGTCTACCTGTATGCACACTTGTGTTTAATTTGAATTCCTCATTCTGGTTACCGTCCATACTTTTTTCGTACTTTCAAATTCGTGACAAGTATAAATCTGGTTAATCCCTCTTTTGTACTAACTTGCTCTCTTTGCCTAGATGCCCTCCAAAATATTCTACCTTCAATTATTCTCAAGGTTTTATTCTGTTAGGTGTTGTCTCGATCTCAACAATATTTGTATGCTTAGTTTCCTTGGCTGTCTCTAAGTTATATCTTAATGAATCTGTTTCAGGTCGTACTTAGCCTTATTTCTAATCCAGATATATTGCATGAGAACTTATGAATTATACTCGCTACCTTCCTTTCGTTTCCTTTCATCGTTGCTTGATTACTACTTTCTCTTTTCATCGTTCCGTCTAGATGTTGTGATATTTTATATCGTACCACAAGTGTACGGTGTCAAGTTTTAATATAAATGAGTGAAAGAGTGTCGAACCCAGAGGGATTGTGTTAACACCCACTAAATACTAAAATTGATAATCCTAACTTTATTTAGACGATAATTAACAAAGATTTAATTAAATAAATAAAATATAAAAATACTTAGATAGGAGGAACTAATATGATAGAGACTCTAGAGTCTGATTTCACCTAGCTGTCACCTATGTATTTGTCATGCCAATTGATCCTTGTTCAGTTATATTGTTTATAAGTCAAGAATCCAACAATATTCACTCACTCTCTCGAGTAACAGTGAAAATATTATCAACTACAGACTTCGATATCTCTATAAAAATCTAGTAGTTAACAACTTATTATGCTTTGTGATTCTATATTAACGACTTCAAATGAACTTATATATTCTCTCGAACTCTATAAAATTCCTAAGTTATATTCTCTAGATCTATTCAAAATCCTCTCTCTCGAGTGATAGATTTCAAACATGTATCATTATATTTGTGGCCAACAAACACAAAGCATTAAACTCAAGAGAATACAAATAAACTGAATAAAACTTCATAACAAAATTGACAATTAAAATAAAGGCTCAAGCATCGATTACATCATTCTCCAGAATTAAGGAGTTCAGTTCATGACTAAAGATAAAAATAATGAAAACAAGTCATGAATCTAATGGAAATCATTAGAGTTCTAAGAAAGAAACAAGAAGATAAAACCCGAATTGAATCTCTTCCTCTTCAAATGTCACCGCCTTCGTCTCCTATTGTCGCTCTTCAATCCTCCTCATTGGATCTCTCTAAAATATGTACTTTGGTGTTTTGTACTGTGTATTAGCCTCATCTTCTGAGTTTTGGATGAACTAATGTATTTATAATAAAGTCTTGGAACCATTAAACATCTAAAAAACCCTAAAATCTTGTTTCTGGGGTGCGCGGGGCGTCGCGGCGCCAAAGCCCATGGATTTTATATGGAACACATAAATATCTTTGAGTAGATGAAAATTGATATATTATGGGTCTCATACTCTTTCTAGATCAAAAGTTATAGCCTTTTCAAATTCAGTGCGCAGCTGAAGCTGGTTTTGCCTATTCTTGAGTCCGAAACACGCTTATTTGCTCCTTTATTGATGTTCTAATACTTCATACAAACAAGACATAAAGTATATTATAAATGACATTAAATGACTCGAAACATAACAAAATAATAGGCTAAGGATGCCAGAATAAGTAGGTATAAACCGCACTTATCAAACACCCCCAAACTTAAGATTTTGCTAGTCCCGAGCAAAAGACAAAATAAAAACTAAATACAAATAAACAAATAAAAATAACTAAATTAACTAAGCCACTTTCGTAAGGATCACGATTGCATTTAGCGTATGCAACAAGCCTTTAAACCCCTAAGCGGCCCTAGTGGACGAGTTATAGTCTCGTGAGGGCTTACAACGATGACACCCACAAACGTCATTCACACACAATCAAGCAAAAATATAAAACAAATAAAAAACAATTAAAATAATCTCGATAGTTATGCACAAAATTGTCCTCAAAGAGTGCTTATCAATGAAATGAGAGAACCTTCAAAGTATGCAATTGCGACTCAAATCTAAGTTCTTGAATAAATTATCTAAGCCTAACTTACAGTGTGTGTGTGTATAGGTTCATTTACAGCTCGACTCATAAGTAAGCTAACTCGATGATTTCATTTAAAAATTAGGATCGATGGGTCAAACCAACTTAGATATCTCAAGTATGCTCTGTAATTACTTTATTTTGTGCTCAATATGGTATGATTTTTCTTTTCTTTTTCTCGTCTCTTTTTGCACTTTTTTTTGAACTTTTTCTTTTCTCTTTTCAACCCACCTACCCTTTAAGGTACTATTTCTCCTCATGGTGGTCCTAATACTCGCGCATGGGTAGCTTCAAGCTTATCGCTTATCGCTTATCGCCCATGGGTAGCTTCACGGCGCCAAAAACTTGTTGTGATATTTTATATCGTACCACAAGTGTACGGTGTCAAGTTTTAGTATAAATGAGTGAAAGAGTATCGAACCCACAGGGATTGTGTTAACTCACACTAAATACTACAATTGATAATCCTAAATTTATTTAGACGATAATTAACAAAGATTTAATTAAATAAATAAAATATAAAAATACTTAGATAGGAGGAACTAATACGATAGAGACTCTAGAGTCTGATTTCACCTAGCTGTCACATATGTATTTGTCATGCCAATTGATCATTGTTCAGTTATATTGTTTATAAGTCAAGAATCCGACAATATTCACTCCCTCTCTCGAGTAACAGTGAAAATATTATCAACTACAGACTTCAATATCTCTATAAAAATCTAGTAGTTCATGACTAAAGATAAAAACAATGAAAACAAGTCATAAATCTAATGGAAATCATTAGAGTTCTAAGAAAGAAACAAGAAGATAAAACCCGAATTGAATCTCTTCCTCTTCGGATGTTACCGTCTTCGTCTCATCTTGTCGCTCTTAAATCCTCCTCATTGGATCTCTCTAAAATATGTATTTTGGTGTTTTGTACTGTGTATTAGCCTCATCTTCTGAGTTGTGGATGAACTAATGTATTTATAATAAAGTCTTGGAACCATTAAACATCTAAAAAACCCTAAAATCTTGTTTTTGGTGCCGGGGGGCATCGCGGCGCCAAAGCCCATGGATTTTATATGGAACACATAGATTTCTTTGAGTAGATGCAAATTGATATATTATGGGTCTCATACTCTTTCTAGATCAAAAGTTATATAGCCTTTTCAAATTCAGTGCACAGCTGATGCTGGTTTTGCCTATTCTTGAGTCCGAAAAACGCTTATTTGCTCATTTATTGATGTTCTAATGCTTCATACAAACAAGACATAAAGTATACTATAAATGACATTAAATAACTTGAAACATAACAAAATAATAGGCTAAGGATGCCAGAATAAGTAGGTATAAACCGCACTTATCAAACACCCCCAAACTTAAGATTTTGCTAGTCCCGAGAAAAAGACAAAATAAAAACTAAATACAAATAAACAAATAAAAATAACTAAATTAACTAAGCCACTTTCTTAGGGATCACGATTGCATTTAGCGTATGCAACAAGCTTTTAAACCCCTAAGCGGCCATAGTGGACGAGTTATAGTCTCGTGAGGGCTTACAACGACGACACCCACAAACGTCATTCACAAACAATCATGCAAAAATAAAAAACAAATAAAAAACAATTAAAATAATCCCGATAGTTATGCACAAAATTGTCCTCAAAGAGTGCTTATCAATGAAATGAGAGAACCTTCAAAGTATGCAATTGCGACTTAAATCTAAGTTCTTGAATAAATTATCTAAGCCTAACTTACAGTGTGTGTGTATAGGTTCATTTACAGCTCGACTAATAAGTAAACTAACTGGATGATTTCGTTTAAAAATTAGGATCGATGGGTCAAACCAACTTAGATATCTCAAGTATGCTCTGTAATTACTTTATTTTGTGCTCAATATGGTATGATTTTTCTTTTCTTTTTCTTGTCTCTTTTTGCACTTTTTTTTTGAACTTTTTCTTTTCTTTTTTCAACTCACCTACCCTTTAAGGTACCATTTCTCCTCATGGTGGTCCTAATACTCGCCCATAGGTAGCTTCACGTTTATCGCTTATCGCCCATGGGTAGCTTCACGATGCCAAAAACATGTTGTGATATTTTATATCGTACCGCAAGTGTACTGTGTCAAGTTTTAGTATAAATGAGTGAAAGAGTGTCGAACAAATAGGGATTGTGTTAACTGGCACTAAATACTACAATTGATAATCCTAACTTTATTTAGACGATAATTAACAAAGATTTAATTAAATAAATAAAATATAAAAATACTTAGATAGGAGGAACTAATACGATAGAGACTCTAGAGTCTGATTTCATCTAGCTGTCACCTATGTATTTGTCATGCCAATTGATCATTGTTCAGTTATATTGTTTATAAGTCAAGAATCCGACAATATTCACTCCCTCTCTCGAGTAACAGTGAAAATATTATCAACTACAGACTTCGATATCTCTATAAAAATCTAGTAGTTCATGACTAAAGATAAAAACAATGAAAACAAGTCATGAATCTAATGGAAATCATTAGAGTTCTAAGAAAGAAACAAGAAGATAAAACCCGAATTGAATCTCTTCCTCTTCGGATGTCACCACCTTCGTCTCCTCTTGTCGCTCACCATTGTTAGTGTTCCTAGAACATGCCAAGGATCTAATAAGCATGAAAACATGTTCACAAATTCAAAATAAGTTGCGGAATTACTTACATTGAATGGATTTGAGCTTTTAAAATTTTGAGAAGAAGATCCAAGATCCAAGATGCTTCCTTTGTTGATTCCAAGCTTTGAGTTGAAGATCTCCAAGATCCTTCATTTGTTTATTCCAAGCTTTTGAAGTTGTTTCCCTATCACCTTAGTTGATTTCTCCAAGTGCTAGCTAACTTGATTTTGCCACAAAATCAAAGAGAAAGGAGACACCATGCTCACGCCCATTTGAGAGGTTTTAGGGTTTCTATTTTGTTCCAAGTGTGTTGCATCCACAAGTGAAGAGAGAGAGAAGAGTTTTAGGTAAAACCAATTTATTATCTTTGTTAAGGTCTCATCATCATACACCCTTAAGCATGCATTCTAAACACATAATAAAGCGCGTATAATAAAATAATAATGATATGTGGATGGATATGTCACAAATTGTTCCTAGAACAAATCACTCCCTTTCCTCTCCCCGGCTAGAACTATTCCAACTTCTACCCAATTACATAATACAATAAAGAAACCTCATTTACATTGAGGGGAATAGGTGAGAAGAGAAATACAATGAGAGAGGAGATAAAAGGCTGGACACGTAGGTCCAATTTAATAAATTCTAAACTTATTACAACAATTTCCAAAACTGCCATTGCCCTTCTAATATCCATCCGATATACATTATTCATACAACACATTCATGTATTCATACAAATCATGTTATTCAATCAATCTAATCCAATTAATTAATCTTTGAATTAATGACCATATAATGTTCATACAACGATTTGATTTGCGTGAGTCAAACTCGTTTAAGAATAAATACTCAAAGTAAGTATTCTTGAATTATATTGAACTACAACTTTAAATCCAATTTATTTGTATTCAATACTAATTCCAATTTAATTCCAAATTAAATATATACACTTACTTATAAGCCTTACAGACTTGGATTCCAAATCCAATCTTAATGGGTCTCAAAGGCCCAATAACATCGAATGTCATTTCAATTAAAGTCCAATGGGCTTTTAATTGATTCTTAAGGCATGAGCTTTGGCCATAATGGATCAAACCCAAAATGCCAAGGCCCAATAGGAATCACCTTATTGCCAACAAATCAATTTAGGCCCAATTAAATTCTTTAAAGGGCCAAGTGATGTATTTGGACCTTATGGAATTGGTTTTGGGCCCAATTGGATCCAATCCAAAAGTCCAAAACCAAACTTAGTCAAAACAAGCCCATTAAGCCCAAATACACACTTTTAGCCCAATTCTTAATTAAAGGCCTATTAACATAATTATAATATTCCAAATATCACAATTACTTTAATTAAAGTGTATTAGCCATGATTAATTAATTAAACTCATTATTTCCAAAATACCAATTAACTTAATTAATCATGCTTAATCCATCAATTCATGCTCAACACAAATTGAAGCCAAAATACATCATTTCATGCTCAACACAAATTGAATCCTAAAATCATCATTTCATGCTCAACATGCTCTTTGATTTTAACATAAACATTATTGACTTTGATTCTAATCCAATCAAACCAACAATCAACATTTAAACATGCATTTAAATACATCATTTCATGTAATAAAAATCAAAAAACTGCAGTCCATATTCACTGCAACTTTCGGCCACCCTAAAAAAATTTTAATTTTTGATTCTTTTGATTTGTTTCAAATCTAATCATGCATAACTCTAAGTTATCATATTCTAAGCATGCTCAAAGCATCAATTTGAAAAAATCATGCTCAAAACATGTATTTTGGTATTTTGTAATATGTATTAGCCTCATCTTCTGAGTTTTGGATGAACTAATTTATTTATAATAAAGTCTTGGAACCATTAAACATCTAAAAAACCCTAAAATCTTGTTTCTGGGGTACGCGGGGCGTCGCGGCGCCAAAGCCCATGGATTTTATATGGAACACATAAATATCTTTGAGTAGATGCAAATTGATATATTATGGGTCTCATACTCTTTCTAGATCAAAAGTTATAGCCTTTTCAAATTCAGTGCGCAGCTAATGCTGGTTTTGCCTATTCTTGAGTCTGAAACACTCTTATTTGCTGCTTTATTGATGTTCTAATGCTTCATACAAACAAGACATAAAGTATACTATAAATGACATTAAATGACTCGAAACATAACAAAATAATAGGCTAAGGATGCCAGAATAAGTAGGTATAAACCGCACTTATCAAACACCCCCAAACTTAAGATTTTGCTAGTCCCGAGCAAAAGACAAAATAAAAGCTAAATACAAATAAACAAATAAAAATAACTAAATTAACTAAGCCACTTTTATAGGGATCACGATTGCATTTAGCGTATGTAACAAGCCTTTAAACCCCTAAGCGGCCCTAGTGGAAGAGTTATAGTCTTGTGAGGGCTTACAACGACGACACCCACAAACGTCATTCACACACAATGATGCAAAAATATAAAACAAATAAAAAACAATTAAAATAATCTCGATAGTTATGCATAAAATTGTCCTCAAAGAGTGCTTATCAATGAAATGAGAGAACCTTCAAAGTATGCAATTGCGACTCAAATCTAAGTTCTTGAATAAATTATCTAAGCCTAACTTACAGTGTGTGTGTGTATAAGTTCATTTACAGATCGACTCATAAGTAAGCTAACTCGATGATTTCGTTTAAAAATTAGGATCGATGGGTCAAACTAACTTAGATATCTCAAGTATGCTCTGTAATTACTTTATTTTGTGCTCAATATGGTATGATTTTTCTTTTTTTTTTTCTTGTCACTTTTTGCACTTTTTTTTTGAACTTTTTCTTTTCTTTTTTCAACTCACCTACCCTTTAAGGTACCATTTCTCCTCATGGTGGTCCTAATACTCACCCATGGGTAGCTTCACGCTTATCGCTTATCACCCATGGGTAGCTTCACGGCGCCAAAAACTTGTTGTGATATTTTATATCGTACCGCAAGTGTACGGTGTCAAGTTTTAGTATAAATGAGTGAAAGAGTGTCGAACCCACAAGGATTGTGTTAACTCGCACTAAATACTACAATTGATTATCCTAACTTTATTTAGACGATAATTAACAAAGATTTAATTAAATAAATAAAATATAAAAATACTTAGATAGGAGGAACTAATACGATAGAGTCACGATAGAGACTCTAGAGTCTGATTTCACCTAGCTGTAACCTATGTATTTGTCATGCCAATTGATCCTTGTTCAGTTATATTGTTTATAAGTCAAGAATCCGACAATATTCACTCCCTCTCTCGAGTAACAGTGAAAATATTATCAACTAAAGACTTCGATATCTCTATAAAAATCTAGTAGTTCATGACTAAACATAAAAACAATGAAAACAAGTCAAGAATCTAATGGAAATCATTAGAGTTCTAAGAAAGAAACATGAAGATAAAACCTGAATTAAATCTCTTCCTCTTAGGACGTCACCGCCTTCGTCTCCTCTTGTCGCTCTTCATTCCTCCTCCTTGGATCTCTAAAATATTTATTTTGGTGTTTTGTGCTGTGTATTAGCCTCCTCTTCTGAGTTTTTGACGAACTAATGTATTTATAATAAAGTCTTGGAACCATTAAACATCTAAAAAAACCCTAAAATCCTATTTCTCGTGCGCGTGGGGCGTCGCGGCGCCAAAGCCCCTGGATTTTGTATAAAACGCATAGCACTCTTTGAGTAGATGCAAATTGATATATTATGGGTCTCATAACTCTTTCTATATCAAAAGTTATAGCCTTTTCAAATTCAGTGCGCAGCTGATGCTGGTTTTGCCTATTCTTGAGTCTGAAACACGCTTATTTGCTCCATTCTTGATGTTCTAATGCTTCCTACAAAAAAGACATAAAATAAACTATAAATGAGATTAAATGACTTGAAACATAAGAAAATAATAGGCTAAGGATGTCGGAATAAGTAGGTATAAACCGCACTTATCACTAGACAACTTCTTTCCTAAATCTTTATTTAGAGCTATTTTCTTTTTTCTATTATGCTATTGTACTAAGTCTGAATGTTTTATGTTTTGGTATTCTTCCACTACGCATTCACTTATTTCTGGGAGTATCTTGAGGCAATCATCGAGGTCCATCTTCGCCGCTGTTGTATAACGAGGGTTGGGAGGGTGGGGTTTGATCCTTAAGTCTTTCCTATTGTGGTGATCTCACTAGTTACCCGTGCAGTATTTATACGTACTGCTCATCTATAAGCCTAGGACTCTCATGTTTACTGGTGTTGGCTTCCACACTAAGGTACTTCTACTAGGTACTATCTCAATTATCTCATTGAACTAGATCCTAATCATTTTCCGTCTATAGATCTTACTACCTTTTATTGAGAACCTTCTTAAGGGTCACTCTCTCTCAAAATCCTACTATAATCCCTTTATTATTCTTTCTTACGAAGTTTACCATGTTACTTAGATTTCCTCCTTATCTCAGTTTCTTGAACTCCCTATGTCTTTACTCTCATGGGAACTCCATCAATTTCGATCGCTTAAGGTATCTCTACTAAAATTTTTTGTTTAGGTACTATTCTCTTACTAGTCATTCCATCCCAGTACGATGAAGCTCTTTATAAGTTATATACTATATTCCTGAGAGTCACCCCCTCTCTGGTTCCTTTGCTCTTTTGAACCTTTACCCCCTTAAGGGCTTCTAGTTCTATGATGACTTCTAGATTTAGCTTGACTTACTGTGACTTAAAACTAACTTATTTCATATAGAATATTGCCATCTCATGATCCTTATCTATGTTCCGTTGAACTTATTAGTTTGGCTATTTAGCAGTATCGTGATCCGTCTATTCCGTTAGATACTCTTCTTTACCTGTTCTTCTCTTTACTGTGCTATAAACTGGTGGTGGTCTAATAATACACATCATTGTGAATTATCTATGCTTATTGATGGTCTGGTTAGGTATCTATACACTAACTAGAGTAGGATTACTGGGAAGAAGATTCATCATTCGTTCTACCGGGACCTGGGTCGACTACTTCATATCTCAGGGTTCCATAATATATATCAACTATGCTGAGGTTTTCATATACGCTACTGCCTTCGTGCTATGTTATTTATGTGTCTGAATGTACTGAACTTTCATATCACTCCCCTCATTTTTCTTATTATTCACATATTCTATCTTTTGGCTCTAGGTTGTACTGTCACTGCTAATGGTAACTCATTCTCAAGGGCTTCTTCTAAACTTCCTCTCTCTACCCTTGCTATAGGCTACAACTATGCCATTTAATCTTATTGTCTGTACTAGTACTCTTATTATTCTTGTATGTCTCCAACCTCACGGGTTCATCTATTTAAGCTCAGGCGGATTCCTACTAGCATACGTCTAATTTATGGGTTTTCTTTCTAATACTGCTAACTTTCCTTATTGACTTGTGCCGGGTTCTTTATCTTATATCCGTAGAAACCTCATTGGTTCCTTTCTGGGTAAACCACCTCTTAAGGTATGTTGTCCCTGTCTCAAAATACAGTATTATGAATATTGGGCTTTCTTTACGGTTACCTTTATATAAGTTGGTGAAGGATGAGCATAAATCTACATCTCAATGGATTTCGGCGTCCTTGTTTTGGTACTTTGTGTCTTGGTAGAGTATATTATTCATGTATGGTAGGTATGCGATATACTTCATCAGGACCGTTTCTTTGACTGGTATCGCTGAAAGATGAGAATCTAGGTAGATCGGGACCTTATCTATCGAATTTTTAGGTTAAGGTAATTAGTCATTTTTATCTACGACCTTCACTTATTTACCTGCGGGCCTGGGTTTGGGGATCTAAAGTCTCTACACACTTATTGGCATGTCTTGTCTATTGGAACTCCCACGTCTAATCCTGATTCTTAGCTTTTTTTTATCTTTCTGACTATCCTTCGTTCCTGGGGAAACTTGCTATATATATGAAGTACTTAAGGCTATTGGGTTTATTTGAAGGAATTTTCTGATGAGGAAAAGAGTATTCGTAAGGAGGAATGGATCTTACTCCAGTTTATTTAGCATCTTTTATTCTTGCTCAGGCTTAAGCATATTTTATTCTTGCTCAGGCTTACTCTATTCTCTTTATTTATCTGTTTCTGTATCTTTATCTCTTATTGGCTGTAGTTGCTTGAACATATATGTACCATTCTTTACTTTTCTTATAGATTTCTCTTCTAACCCATTTGCGTAACTATTCTTAGAACTTTACTATATGTTCTCATAACTTGTTTTAAACTCCTATGGATAAGCCAGGATAACTAGAGAATGATTTTCTGCTAGAATAAGGGTTGTGGTTACTTTATAAGAAAAAATTTCAGATAACTTTGTGAATTTTTACTAACCAATCTATAAGACTTGAGGACGTACTCGAGGATTGGATACTAAAGATGTAGTGCCTCATATACGGGTATCCCAGATATACTACGTATACAAGACCCTTGCACTCCACCCACTGCAGTCACTGACTCCCTAGTCCATGCTCTAATACCATCTTTGTAACATTCCCCTTCAGAAGATTCTACCGACAGAGAATAGGCTGACCTATCCCTATGAGTCTCTGACTATTTGATTGTGATCTTCATTATTAAACTCATCTCAATTACTGACTCATGCATTGGGACCATTGTCCTGACTCAATAACATGAAATGCAACTCAATACTGATGATCATGTATATAAAACATCACACGATATAACTCTGTCATGAACATCTGACTTGTAACAGACATAAAATCAACTTATACAAAATGCATGATACATGATCTTCCTCAAACTGTGATTGTACTACATCTTTAACTTGAACTGGTAGACTCAATACCCTAGTGACTATCATCAATATCCATCCTTCCGAGCTCGTCCTTTGAGTAACCTGCAAAATAAGAAACTGGGAGTGTGGGGTTAGATCTTTTGAACAATCTAGTGAGTGGATAATTAAAATGAAAATTGATTCTTTTTGAAAATTCATTGTTCTAATAACCGAAATACTCCCAGAAAATATTCTTTTCTGAAATCTATTTCTTGACTGATAATACCTTAGTTTATGGAAAACTTTTTGAAAACTCATTTCTACTTATAAGTCTCTGAGATTTTCTGTAAAATCGAGTTCCCGTGAAAATTCTTTTGTAAATCTTATCTGAACGGTGGTAAACACACACGTTACACAAGCGCACATATCGTTTAAGTAGTATAAAAATATCGATCCCACGAGGACTTAATACCTATGCTATCAGTTTTATTGAAGTTAAAATTCTACAAGTATCTAATTAAAATTGTTTGTTGGATGGAAGGTGATTTAAACTAAAAAAATGAGTAATTAAAAAAGTACAAAGGTGAATTAAAGGAAAAATCAATATTATAAACCTATCTAGGGTGCTGAACCCTTCAAATATTTTCTAAAGATGAAGTGATTATATTATGTTTGTGTAATATATCAGTTTATTAACCTGGAACACGAAAATATGCAAAAGCCTCTTCCAATGGTCAGATACAAACACCCAAAGTAACCTAATTAACTATATTCCTATGTTAACTAAGAAACTCGGAATTCATTAAGATTAAGTTCCAATTATGGTTACCCACGCCCGAAAGGTATATTCCTATCCTGGAAGGAAATCTTCCATAAGGTAAGATTGTGAACTATTGAGTCTAAGGCTGAAACCTAAAATCTATTTTCCAAGTTCATTTTAAGTTTACCATATCAATCTTATTAGTGGCCAGTTAATAAGAAGCATTAAGATTAAGACTCAATAAATAAATCAATATATTACCCAAGATACAAAATAACCAACTTATGAACCAGTGATATTGGGATTCATCACAACCCTAGATATTATATTTAGTTACGACACATATCTAAGACTACGAAAGACTTAAATAAATAAAACATTATAGAACAAATTTGAAAATTAAAAAGGTAAAATAAAACAATAAAATAAAATACTGGGGTTAGAGGATCCACTTTTATTACTTCAAATTTAGAAATCTCCCGTATTATAATATATAAATTTGCGTTATACCGACGATATAGGCGGTATCCTGATTAAGTCAGATTTTAATTAATTTCAACCGACCATAAATGCGGTATCCAATTAAGTTAGATTCAAATTAATTAAATTCAGTCCATGGGATGACGCGTGTCGGAAGCTGAGTTATTGAATGTGCATCGCAACGCAGAAGATGTTGCGCGTCGCGACACGTGGACAAAAAATTTCTAATTTTGCCCATTTTTATTCGAATTTTTCCGTTTTAGTCCCGATTCGATTCCAGTGAGTTCCAAAACTTTATTTATCTGTAAAATAACACAAAACACATAAAAATATTCACAATACCAGAGAAACTATACAAAATATTAAGTAAAAAGGACGGTAAATATTGATATATTTTTCGCTTATCACACCCCCAAACCTAACATTTTGTTAGTCCTCGAGCAAAACAATAAAATTAAATACAATAAATACTTAAATTAATCTGCCACTTTCGTAGGGATCACAGTTGCATTTAGCATATGCAACAAGCCTTTAAACCTCTAGGTGTCCCTAGTGGACGAGTTGTAGTCTTGTGAGGGCTTACAGTGACTATACCCACAAACGTCAATTAAATATACAATCAAACACACAAAACAAATTAGTGACTAAACAAGTGAAATTCTTATCCAAGTTAATAGTTGTTTTATTTCTTTCTAAATTACCAAATTAGTAAATTCTCCGATTATTTTTACCATTCTCCATATACAAAATTAACAAGGTATTAATCAAATCATTGTATCCACAATATTAATTAGTGTTGTTGAAAAGATAGTAATATTTTTGTCCTAAAGTTATATAAAAATTCACACATTTTTTGCAATAATGTTATATATATATATAACATCTTCAATCCTTTTAGCGAGCTTTGGGCCAGTGACTCCCAAATTAGTTGGCTTTAGGGCACTAGGTGTTAAGACACCCCTACGGACTTAATTACTCGGATTTCAGATGTTAAAAGTTCTACCGTTTGACGCGAACAAGCATTGCTTACTGAGGTGAGACGTCTGGTCACTAAGTATAAACTTTATTATTATTAACTCAAACTTTTACCGTTTGACGTGAAAAATCACTACTTACTGAGGCAAGAAGTCCTGTTACTAAGTAAAAGCATGGTTAATTATTTATATACACAATTTTTTTTTCCATTGCATTCAGATGCTTCCTCTAATAAACTATAGCACTGAATATTACAAACTTTTCACTTACTACTCATGTCCGTATGTTACCATGTATGTTGATAATACTTGTCAAATGAGCATATGAAGATCCAATTTAGTCAGTATTATGGAGACTTCACGAATTTAAATAATTCAAAATGAAATAAACAAAAATTAACTAGTTACGAAATAGGTTGAGATACGTGTCAGGAGTGGAAATTCCTTACACAGCTATCTCAAACACAATTCCACCTGGTTAGTCAAGTTAAAAACATTTATTTTAATTTTCCAAAAAAAAAAAAAAAACATTTATTTTATTTTTATTTTTTGACTAAAAACAACACAAAGAAAAAATAAAAATAAGATACTAGTCAACTATTCCCCTCCCCCAAACCTAATTGAGACATTGTCCCCAATGTCTAAGAAGAAAAAGAAAGGTTTAGAAGACAGTACCTAGTTAGCGTGGAATTGTACATTTAAAAAGAAAACTAAAGGTTAAGATCCAGATTTATTCGATGCTTCTTACCACGATCATTATCAGACCAGTTTATCTTGGAAATAATAGGGTCAATTTGTGGTTCAAAGGATACGAGTTGGTCAATTAAATCATTGGTTGTTTTGGCAGTGAAGACGATATCTTTTACGGGTTTTGAAAGGAACCCATTTCTCCAAGCATCTTCAAGAAACACAAAAAGAAACTCAAAAAATCCATCAACATTAAACAGTCCAATTGGTTTCTGGTGAATGTTCAAGTTCACCCAAGATAGCACTGTAAAAATTTCCTCCATCGTGCTCAAGCCACCTGGCAAAGCAATAAATGCATCAACACGGTTAATCATTTCAACAAGCCGTCCAGACATACCTGGCACGATGTATTCCTCTTCATTTGATTGTCTGATAAGATTCGCCTCCGCCAAAGGTTTTAGGATGATTCCCAAAACTTGACTATCTCATTCCTATACAGCCCTTGAAACGTACCCCATTAGTCCAAGATTGCCACCGCCATATACTAAGTGCATAATCCTCTCAACTATGACTCAACCCAATTCTTGTGCTGCCTCAGCGAATTCTGGTTTAGAACCAAAACTAATACCGTAAAATACATAGATGTTAAAAACTCGTTGATTACGCCCAAAGAGTATTCACGGTTATCGCATCATGGTGTCGATTCCTCAGAGAGATGGTTACAAGGAGCTAATTTACTTAAACAAAACGTTAGCAGTGACTTAATTAAATAGAAAGATTGAATTGGCAATTTAAAGTAAATATTATGAAAGTATGCAAGAATTTTCAATAGAGAGAAACATCAAAGCGTCAGAAATCCCTTTTGTATCAAGTTCATATATTCAATTATTGATTCCTTTTATTACTCAATTGAAGGTTTCACATTCCAAACCAATAATCGGAATATATTCAATTCCAAACATATTAAATTCTAATATAATTGATGATTTACTTTCTCTATGTTAACAGCTCACAAAGCTACCGTTATGAGCTATCTAACGTCGACAATATACCCACAGGCAATACTGCAGCAGAAGATCAACTCATAAAATAACTTTACCAGACACAACTAGGTTCCCCAATCACACATAGAAGAAACATGACTATTCCTATATGCAAGTTGGTAAAACACAATCTCTCGGTTCATAAATCGAAAGATAATAAAGAATAATAAAACATTAATTATATTAAATGTTAAAAAGCATTCAATAATCAACAACATAAAAATAATAAATCAATTACAAGAGTTCATCCTTAGCTTTGCCTATGAGATTATTTCTCCATCGAAAAAAGATACATAGCCTGAAGAGATTGCAACAGCATCCTATCCGGTATGAATTTTATTCGTTCTTCAATCGCAAATATGTTTTAATCTATTTGTTATATGTTTTCTCTCTTTTTTCTTTCTGGTTCTTCTCTTCCCAGGGTTTTGGATGAACTTGAGTTTATATAGAGGGGCCCCGGAGTCCTTATTTACGTAAAAAACAAACTAAACAGAATCCTGAAACACGCATCAACGTCGCGATGCGTGGCCATTTCGCGTCGCAACGCGTGGCCGTAGCTTGCAGGATAATGATTCCTGCAATCCTGCTCTTTTCCGGCGTGCTTCCGATGTGTCCGTAAGGTCCCGAAACACGTACAATTGCTCCAATATCCATGTTTCATTGCTTCATAATAACAAATCACAAATTAAAGTATAATTAAGATTAAACATATGATAATCAAGCCGAATTAGCGATGTTCAAAGTACATTTTCATGCACTTATCACAACTCCCAACCAACTTATTACTATTCCCTAGCAATTCAAGCGCAAAAAGAAATTAAGAACTAGACTAAATTAAAAATAAATAAAAACTATCTAGGCCACTTTTGAAGTGATCACGATTGCATTTAGCACATGCAACAAGCCTTTAAACACCTAGGTGGCCCTAGTGGACGAGTTATAGTCTCGTGAGGGCTTACAGCGACGAAACCAACAAACGTCATTCAAAACACATGCAAACATGCAAAAAAAAAATGAAATAGTCCCAATAGTTACACATATTATTGTCCTCAAAGAATACATAGTAATGAAATCAGAAAATTTTCTAAGCACTCAACGAAAATCAAATCCAAGTCCTTGAATAAATCATCTAAGCCAGACTCACAGTGTGTGTATGTAAAGGTTCATTCACAGCTTGATTTCTAGGTAAGCCAACTCAAAGATTTCGTTTAAAAATTGGGATCTGATTGGTCAAACCAACCTAGATATCTCAATTATGCTCTGTAATTGCCTTTCTGTGCTCAGTATGGTATGATTATATATATATATATATATATATATATATATAATATATATATATATATATATTTTGTGTTCTTTCTCTTTTTGACTTTCTTTTCTTTCTTCTTTTTTTTCAACACACCTACCCTTTAAGGTAGCATTTCTCCTCATTGTGGTCCTAATACTCGCCCATGGGTTAGCTTCATGCTTATCGGTTATAGGTGGTTTAATTTCTTCTTTCTTTCGAGACTTTTTTTTTAATTTTAACCATACCATACATCATAACACTAGCAAATCAGGATAGAAATCTAAGCAAACAGTCATTCATCGACATACGATTTCTTCAACTAATCATCTTGCCAACTACCTAGGTTTTTACTGCTAAAAACCTATAGTTAAGTGCTTACGAGTCTAAACTAGATCAATTACTCAATGCATCAGATAAAAGTACATTAAAGATATTATCATTTCTAAGATTTCACCCTAAAGGAAACAATATCATCATTGGACTTATGTTTTACTATTAAGGACCTAAAACAAATAAAATAATTTTTTTATATATATATATAACATGTATTATCACTCCATGCATACACCTCCACACTTAAAACGTGCATTGTCCTCAATGTAAGATAAATATAAGGAAACATGATTAAGGAACAACACTACCAGGCATGGAGTTGATCAGGTTCCTGCTTGTAAGACTTTAGTTGTGTGGTTGTGTAGGTTTCGTTAACACTTGCATAAATACTCATGCAAATAATAAACATGCAATTAGCATACAATAAAATAAAACTAAAGTAAATAAAATAAATTCAGATGCAAGGGTTGCCTCCCCACTAGCGCTAAGTTTAACGTCTTCAGCCAGACGTAATCACCCGAATTATCATGGTGGCTTCCATGTAGCAGACCAAGTAGTCACATGTTCTTTCTTCTTCGGCATACACTTGTGATTCAAACCTGGAATTTTTTTTTTTGTCTGGCTGTGGCAATTTATCCATTAATCCCCTATGATCTACTAATGGTTGAAATTTGAGGCTGCACATATGACCAAATTGGTTCAACCTCCTTTTTAACTTCCTATGTATCATCTTTAATTGAGCACTAACTCTCATTTTCCTCATTTTACGGTCCTTTGGGATCAGTTCAATTCGGGAGAGTTTGATTCATGTTGTATAGAGCCTGTCTCCGGTAAAACTGTGTCTAACATGTATGTGTACTGACACTCATCGTCATCATGTGGTTGTTTCTAAACATGAAAAATATTTACTTCTAGTGTCATATTCCCAAATGATATCTTCATGAGACCGTTCCTGCAATTGATAAGGGTATTAACTGTAGCAAGAAAAGGTCTACCTAAGATAAGTGGAATTTTTGACTCTGCGTTAACCACAGATTGAGTGTCTAAAATCAGAAAATCAACAGGATAGTAGAATTTATCGATTACAGTAAAACATCCTCAACTACTCCCTGCAGTGTTCTAATCGAGTGATCAGCTAACTGTAAAACCATTGATGTAGGTTTAATCTCTCTAAGTCCGAGCTGCAGAGAAATAGAATATGGCATGAGATTAACACTAGCACCTAAATCTAATAAAGCTTGAGCTTGATCAAACTCGTATGTGCCAATATGGCAAGCAATAGTGGGGCATCACGGGTCTTTGTATTTTTGTGGAGCCCTCTGGTCAATTACTGCACTTGCTTGCTCTGTCAGGAATGCAATCTTTTTCACATGATGTTTTCTCTTCATGGTGCATAGATCCTTCAAAACCTTCGCATATGTGGGAACCTGTTTGATCACATGTAAAAAAGGAAGATTAATCTTTACTTGCTTTAAATTTTCTAGGATCTCACCATTAAGGTCTGTAGCTCTCGCAGTAGGCCTAAGATTAATGGGAAATGTGTAACTCGATCTTCCTGATGAGTATTTTCACTCTTCTCTTTGGGGTCATCTAAAGTGTTGGAGGTGTTCTACAAGCCTACCTCCTTACCACTCATAGTGAATATGGCATTTACACCTTTTACATTGGCTCCTCATGATCAGCCTGTGCCATGTGTTGCCCTTGGGGATTTGGTTGAGCCTAACATGAAAAATTTCCTTGTTCTTGGATACTCAGGACATTAGTCAACGTAGAGACTTGACTTTTAATCTCCTTATTGTCTTCAACTACCTGAACTATCAATTGTTGGACAGTTATGGCCCATAGCATCACTATTTGTACAAATCATTGTGTTGTTGTACAAATTAACTATGTGACAAAGGAAATTGCTCTTCTATCATTTGTAATTAGATTACCAAGATGTATAAATGATATAAGGTCCATATGATTAGTTCCAGATTGAGATGATATGAGACAGTTCAATCCATAAAGGTTTAATCATTAAATATCCCTAGTCGTAATATTATCGAGATTGGACATCGATAATCCAGAATAGACTAGTATTGCACTTGTGCGCGTTGTGGGAGCATAACGTCATAGTTATCATATATTTGGGTATAGGATACTCATGCAAGTGTAATGGGAGGTTGTATTTTACCGATGGTACAGAAAATAGCTTCGCTCTGGATAGACCCCTCGGAATTCCATTGGTAGTATGACTATGTGTCTATGGAAATCTGAATCAAGGTAGGTGTATTTGGTCTTAACCTGAGACTTGCACCGCTAATGCTTGCGAAAATCAATATACTTTGGTTTTGGTCGTCCAGGGCTTCAACAGGTTTTGTGTACGCCTCTTCTGGGTATATTGAGAATCGTAGTGTATTGGGTGTGATGTCGAGATGGAAGTATCACTCCAGTCATAGTGGAGATGATGATCACGTAGGATACGGAACTGGTTCTCTTATATACTTAGTCATCGGGATAATATGACTAGGTCATGATTATCCGATATAGAGACTAGTTACCAGAGATCCAATATGTGCTTCGTACGGGGCATACACATTTCAAGACCCAGGCCTTGCACGTGACATCCGATGCTGGATCGTAATACGCAATACTACGTATATTATGCCTGATATAGATCACATATTCCAGTAAGAATATTTATGGAGAATTGGGTAGGCATGATGCTTTGCTAGAAGCCAACCATGTCTTGTAAATCGGTAAAAACGTAGTACTAGGTACTTACGTGTTCGGATAGTCCGACGACCGGATTTACTGCCAACATATCCGGGGATCTCATGGGTCGCTTCCCGAAGATTCACCGATGACGTATGACTCGCACTTTATTAATCTGGGATTAATTAAATGAGAGAGATAAAATTAACTTGGGATTAATTGCGGAGATATTTTATCTGGGATAAAATATTATTTAAAAGAGAGAGAACGATTAATTTGGAATTAATCGATAAAATAATATATTCGATATATTATACGAAATTAGATTTCGACGCGGAATTGAAATTAGATTTTAATTCGGGCGAACGAGTTAATTTAGAATTAATTCGTAAGCGACGTGAATAGTAATTTTGCTAGGCATAATTATTTAATTACGTCACAACGGAAAATTCGTTAATTTAGAATTAGCAAACCCGAGCCCGTGAGTGTTTGCGGAGGCACTCAGATTGCGAATTAAAGTGCGGCCCACAAGTCACATCAAGCGTCAAACCATTAGTCACTTTGAGTGATATGACAACTTGTCACAATTGATTGATGGTAGTGGTTGGAAATCATTAATTGCTTTTGGCTCCAAAATTGTATTTGACTTTTGGAAAGCCTATTACAATATTTTGGATTTGATTTTTGTGTATTAGATTTAAAAAATACACAAAACCAACTTCTTATCTCTAACTCTCTCCTCTCTCACGCCCAATGGGCTGTTTTTCTTCTTCATTTTTCCTGTCACAGCCGAGAATTTGAAGGAGAAGCAAAGGCAATTTTGTGGCAAAATTTCCGGAGTGCTAGCACGCTTTAAGGGTCTTGCGAATGTGATAGGAAAATCAACTTGTGAGCATGGAATCACAAAGCTTGGAGCTTGGAGATCCATCCATGGAGCTTGACCGAAATTGAGCACACCAAGGGGAGAAAGTAGAGAGCTTCAAGGGAGCAAAGGGCTTGTGTTCATCGCATCGCAAAACCGCTCAATGTAAGTATGATTCCGCCGTACTTCTTGTTTATTCACATGTATTTTCATTGCTTGAATTGATCCTTGGTACCTAATAGAAACCCAACAATGGTATCAGAGCCTAATTGAGCATGAAAATGATTTAGGGTTAAAATTGGGTAAATTCAATTTGAGCATGATTTGATGAAATTGTTTGATTGAGTATGCTTGAATGATGTTTAATTGAAGTTGGATTTGATCAATTTCATGAAAAGTTGATTGGATCAATTTTTGCCCAAATTTTAGGCTTGGCCGAAAATGGAAGAACCCTAGAAGTCATGATATTTTTTTGTGTTTTTGATCATTGGATGAGTTGGAAAACATTGGTAATGTTAATTTAAGATTCAATTGGATTGGATTTACAATTGGACAAAATACCCTAAAATCCGTGACATGTATGCATGGTAAATGACTTGATTTTTGATTCAAATGTGTTGGACATATGTTGATGATAATGATCATAATTAATTGTACAAATTTGTGTTTTGGAAATGTTAATTTGGGTAATTAATTATGGCAATACACTTAGGTTAATTAAGTTATGAAATTTGGAATTCTGTGATTTAATTAATTGGGCCTATTTTGGAAATTGGGCTTTAAAAGTTGTAATTGGGCTTAATGGGCTTGGTTGTACCAATTTAAGTTTAGGCTAAATTGGTTGGATCCAATTGGGCCCAAAACCATTTCCATAAAGTCCAATTATGACTTAATGGACCTTTAATATTAAATGGGGCCTAATGGGCCTAAATTGGTTTCTTGGCAAATAAGGGTGATTCCTTAAATGGGCTTTGGTATTTGGCCATATTGACCAAAAGTCCATGCCTTAAGAAATTAAGTGAAAGCCTATTGGACTTTAAATTAAATTGACATTGGATGTTAATCGGGCTTTGAGACCCGTAACGATTAGATTTAGAATCTAAGTCGTAAAGGTTCGTTAATAAAGTGTAATATTTAATTTGGAATTAAATAAATGAGTTAGTATTAAATACAAATTAATTGGATTTAATGTTGTAGTTTAATTTAATTCAAGAATTCATACTTTGAGTACTTATTCGCAAAATGAGTTTGACTCGCGCAAAATCAAATCGTTGTTTGAACATTGGATGGTCATTAATTATCAGATTAATTAATTGGATTCGATTGATTGATAACATGTTTGTGTGAAGACATGGATGCGATGTATGAATAATGCATATCGGATGGATATTAGATGGGTGAGGGCAATTTTGGAAATTGTTGTAATAAATTTAGAATTTATTAAATTGGACCTGCGTGTCCAGCCTATTACCTCTTGACTCTGTGTATTTCTCTTCTCACATATTCCCCTCAATGTAAATGAGGTTTCTTTAGAAGTGTTATGTAATCAGGTAGAAGTAATACTTGTGCTAGCAGGAGAGAGGAAAGGGAGAGATTTGTTCTAGGAACAATGTTTAAATATCCATCCGCATATCATTATATATTATTTATTTATGCGCCTTATTATGTGTTTAGAATGCATGCTTAAGGGTGTATGATGATGAGACCTTAACAAAGATAATTAATGGTTGCCAATTACACGCGAAAAACCCTCAACATCATATTAAGCATTTTTCCTTCCATTGAGTGATTCTTACTCAAGATCCAAGACTGGCATTGGTTTGTTGGCCAAAGTCAAGACCTTTGTCCGTTGAGGATGTGTTTGAATCATGAAGGCTTTGTTCCATATTGGTGTCTTGTCCAAGTTGTGATTTGTTGGCCAAAGTCAAGATCACTTCTTGTCCATCAACATTGATTACGAAGCTTTCCATTGTCAATGGGTTCCGCTTAACTGGGATCACTAACTTTGTTGTGCCAAAGCCAAGGCGTAGTTGATTTAGAGGAAAAAGGTTAGGCAATATATTGGATATATTGGCATATATAAGATATATGTTTCGGACTTGGATGTCCACCTACTGGATCTAGGAATTGGATGGGATCCAATTGATCTTAGAGATCTACCTAGTTAATTATCATACAATTTGTTGGCCAAAGTCAAGATTATGTGTTATTTAACGCGATACTAGCCCACTAGGAAACAAGGTTTCCCGAGTACTCCACAGAGGGTTAGAGGCTCGCCGAAAAATAGTGGGAGGCAAGTATTAAATTTGCAATATTCGTTTAGTTACTTGCCACACGCGCTCATTTCAAATTTTTCGTCGTTAAATTAATATATTAGTTGGACTAATAATTAATTGTTGTTTTAATAAACAGTTGGACTGTATTCAAACTATTTCACTTATAGTTGATTATATAATTGGATTATAGTAATCAATATATTTGAATTAACCATTTCAATTGATAGTTGATTTTATAATTGGATTATAGTTCAATATAATTGAATTTAACCATTTAAATTATAGTTGATTATATAGTTAGACTATAGTAATCATTATAATTAATAGTACCTAAAATCGTTGATTAAATAGTTGGACTATTAGAATCAAGATAATTGAAAGATTAGTGTTTAAAACATAATCCTGGGTGAAAATGTATTTAAACGACTTTAATTTTTCAAATTGGGAATAATGAATCAGGATAGTCCTAAAAACTAAGAAGTTACTTTATTTGATAAAATAACATCTTGGGCCTAAGCCTGGAGTTGAGCAAATAGTAGAACATGATATTTAGAATATTCATGTGATGATAACTTTAGTGCTTAATCCAATAAGCTTGCCGCAATAGACTCCTTAATTTTTTAGTCAGAACTAAGGATTAGATCCTTATAGTATGATATTGAAATTGAAGGATCTTCATAGATCTATACTTAGATCTTAGAAGTACAAATTGCAATAGAAAACTCTTGGAGAGTTAATGGCTATTCTCATGGAGTCAAAGCCGGAGTTTGCAATTAGGCAAGAAGCGCAAGGCGCATCTTACTTCGACATCCCAGAAGGCCAAGGCTTGGCCAAAGGCTTCTGGAGTGTGGAAAAGGGGCAAAGGCAAAATCATTATAATCTTCTGGGAAGACATAGGACATATCCCAAAATGTCTGCCTAAATTGTGGAAATTGGGATCACGGAAGCGTGACTGCCGTATGGACAAGACAGACATGAAGGAATTGAAGACGGGCAAGGCTCCGACTTCAAACATGTTTTTCATAAACATGTTCACTACTAGTATTAAAATTGGATTTTAGATACTAAGTGTGGTACATAGATATGTATACTGGTGTGCAGAATATGCTATTAGCATGAGACTGACTTCAGTTGAGATCCATCTGCGAATTGAAAACGGGACAACTGTCGTTGTTTTAACCGTAGAAACCTAAGTTTAGGAACACTACCCTTCGGGGTATACTTAAATTAGGAAACTGTCAGAATGTAACTAGTTTGACTAGAAACATTATCTCTATATCAAAGTATAATCCGTTGCGGATATACCTTTATATTCTAGAACACTAAAGTGTTTTATTTTATAAAGATGATATTGAGATAAGCACATTAGATGTGAATAACAATATTTATATTTTGAATATAAATGAATCTCAAACATATGACATGACAAATAAATAGCTCAAACTGAATTAATCAGTTGAGACTTATAAGTGGCATTGTTGTCTGGGACACAATTAAAACAGACTCGTATATCCACACTTTCGAAGAGTGGATACTAGGACGAATTTGATTCTATTCAAATAATGTCTACGAATATAGTTTATTAGGCAAAGTGCCTGAAACACCTTTACTTGGTAAAAGTGTAAGTGTCATCGATCTGTTAGCCCTTGTTTATAGTGACGTAAGTGGGCCCATGTCTAGCTAGGCTAGATGTGGATATGAATGTTTCGTGACCTTTACGGATGTGGCATCGCGTTATGGTTTGTTGTTTTTTTGAAACACAGATCAAAAACTTTTGATGAAATCAAAGAGTTTCGACACGAAGTAGACAAACAGATCGGCTAAAGTATTAAACCGTCACAGTTAGACCATGATGGAAAATACTTAAGCAATAAGTTTCTCAAATACTTGAAAGAGTATATTATTCTTTCAATGAGGACTCCTCCTGGAACACGTCAGTCTGACAGTGTGTCCAAACAGAGAAACCGAATTTTGTTGGACATGATAAGGTTAATCACGAATCGCTCTGAGCTACCATTTCCTTCAAAGGATACGCATTAATCAGTGCAAATCTTATTTTGAATAAGGTTCCATAATAATCTGTTAGACAAATTTCATATTAGATATGAACAGGAAAGAAACTGGGTTTTCTCATTCCTGAAGATTTGGAATGTTACGCATAAGTTTGGATGATACCAAACCAGAACCCAAATCGGATAAGTGCCTAAGTTGTAGGTTATCCTAGGGAAACCAAAGTATAGTACTTATACAACTCACATGAGAACAATGTAATTATTGCTCGCCATGCGATTTTCCTAAGAGGAATATCGATATGCAGTGGTAAGTGGGAGGAAAGTAAAACTCGATGCAAATCGGAGTAATACTATTCCAGGCACCGAGTCCTTAATGGAACACAAATAGTTCATCAAGGATGAAACTATACCAATAATCTTCAAATACACAAGAACCACGTAAGTCGGAGAGAGTCAGAAAACAACCTGGGGTATGGGTTTCTGATCTCACCTCGTTAAGATGTCAATCTTATTGAGGAATACGAACTGAATACGTATGAGGAAGTGATACAAGGTATCGACTCCCTATTATGGCAAAGTGCCATGATGTCCAAAATGGATTCCATGTATAACAACCAAGTTTGGACACTAGTTGTTGTACCGTAAGGCATTGTGCCTATTGGTACTATATAAGTCTTCAAGGAAGACATACGTGGAAGGCAACATACCAACGTACTAAGTTGGGCTTGTAGTGAAAAGGTATCGTTATCAACATTGTGTCGATTACGATGAAACCTTTTACCTGTTGCCACGGTAAATCCATTTGGATAATGCTTGCTGATGCTGTATGTTTCATTCATGAAATATGACAGCTAAACGTCAAAATCACTTTCCTTAAATGGAAACCTTTTGGAGGATGTTTATAACATCCTGATGGTTTTGTCGTACTAAAACAAGCAAACAAGGTTTGCAAGTTAATTCGATCCATGGATGGATTGATGCAAGCATAGCGTTTTTGGAATTATCGTTTTGATGTAATCATAATGGTGTATGATTTAATTCAAAACGACTATGATTCTTGTGTATATAATGAGGTTAGTGGGAGCGCATAGACAATGAATGTCCTATAAGTAATGATGACATATCATTTCTTGGAAATGATATTCCCATAATACAATCGGTGAAAACTTGGCTTTCATGAAAATTCTCCGTAGAATTCTTAGGAGAAACAACTTTTATTCTAGGAATAAAGATCTATTGGGATAGATTTAAAGTTGTTAGTACTCTTCGAGAACTCGTACATTGAAAAATATACGCGACCTGGTGTCTCATACGCTTTGAGCATATGGAGTCACAATTGGGCCAATCCAAGTGATAGTCACTGGATTGATGTTAAGAACATCCTTTAGTATCTTAGAGGAACTGAGGATGCTGTCTTATACTATAGAGAAGGAGAACTTGAAGTGACTGGGCACACTGCTGCAAGTTTCCTAACCGATAAAAACGACTATAAGTCGAAACAACGGTACTATACAGTTTGAATAACGGAACAGTGAGCTGGAAATCTTCCAAGCAAGATACTGTTACCGAATAAACAACAAAAGTGGATTATTGTTGCGGCTGAGGCAGCAATAGAAGCCTTCTGGATTGATAATAATCCTAATCAGATTAGGAGTAGTTCTGTTAGCAGCTGAGCTAGGCTACAACACAGGCTAAAGAATTAAGGGTCTCATCAACGATCCAGATATATACTTCAATTATTCATCTGATTCGTTCGTATCATACATCATCGTGGGGATGTGATAATCGAATAAATCGCATCAGATGATAATTATGCAAATCCGCTGACGAAAGCCTTTCCTCAGCAGAAATTTGAGCGAACCGTACATAGTTCGGGTGTGGGACACTTGAGTGATTGGCTATAGGCCAAGTGGGAGATTGTTGGACAGTTATGGCCCATAGCATCACTATTTGTACAGATCATGGTGTTGTTGTACAAATTAACTATGTGACAAAGGAGATTGCTCTTCTATCATTTGTAATTAGATTACCAAGATGTATAAATGATAGAAGGTCCATATGATTAGTTCCGGATTGAGATGATATGAGACAGTATCAATCCATAAAGGTTTAATCATTAAATATCCCTAGTGTAGTATTATCGAGACTTGACATCGATAATGCAGAATAGACTAGTATTGCACTTGTTCCCGTTGTGGGAGCATAACGACATAGTTCTCATATATTTGGGTATAGGATACTCATGCAAGTGTAATAGGAGGTTGTGTTTTACCGATGGTGCGGAAAATAGCTTCGCTCTGGATAGACCCCTCAGAATTCCATTGGTAGTATGACTATGTGTCTATGGAAATCCGAATCAGGGTAGGTGTATTTGGTCTTAACCTGAGACTTGCACCGCTAATGCTTGCGACAATCAATATACTTTGGTTTTGGTCGTCCAGGGCTTTAACAGGTTCTGTGTACGCCTCTTCTGGGTATATTGAGAATCGTAGTGTATTAGGTGTGATGTCGAGATGGAAGTATCACTCCAGTCATATGGAGATGATGATCACGTAGGATACGGAACTGGTTCTCTTATATACTTAGTCATCGGGATATATGACTAGGTCATGATTATCCGATATAGAGACTAGTTACCAGAGATCCAATATGTGCTTCGTACGGGGCAGACACATTTTCAGCCCCAGGCCTTGCACGTGACATCCGATGCTGGATCGTAATACGCAATACTACGTATACTACGCCTGATATAGATCACATATTCCAATAAGAATATTTCTGGAGAATTGGGTAGGCATGATGCTTTGCTAGAAGCCAACCATGTCTTGTAAATCGGTAAAAACGTAGTACTAGGTACTTACGTGTTCGGATAGTCCGACGACCGGATTTACTACCAACATATCCGGGGATCTCATAGGTCGCTTCCCAAAGATTCACCGATGACGTATGACTCGCACTTTATTAATCTGGGATTAATTAAATGAGAGAGATAAAATTATTCTGGGATTAATTGCGGAGATATTTTATCTGGGATAAAATATTATTTAAAGAGAGAACGATTAATTTGGAATTAATCGATAAAATAATATATTCGATATATTATACGAAATTAGATTTTGACGCGGAATTGAAATTAGATTTTTATTCGGGCGAACGAGTTAATTTAGAATTAATTCGTAAGCGACGTGAATAGTAATTTTGCTAGGCATAATTATTTAATTACATCGCAACAGAAAATTCGTTAATTTAGAATTAGCGAACCCGAACCCGGAAGTGTTTGCTGGCGCACTCGTATTGCGAATTAAAGTGCGGCCCACAAGTCACATCAAGCGTCAAATCATTAGTCACTTTGAGTGATGTGACAAATTGTCACAATTGATTGATGGTAGTGGTTGGAAAGCATTAATTGCTTTTGGCTCCAAATATATTTGACTTTTGGAAAGCCTATTACAATATTTTGGATTTGATTTTTGTGTATTAGATTTAAAAAATACACAAACAACCAACTTCTTCTCTCTAACTCTCTTCTCTCTCACGCCCAAGGGGCTGTTTTTCTTCTTCATTTTTTCTGTCACAGCCGAGAATTTGAAGGAGAAGCAAAGAGAATTTTGTGGCAAAATTTCCGGAGTGCTAGCACGCTTTAAGGGTCTTGCGAAGGTGATAGGGAAATCGACTTGTGAGCATGGAATCACAAAGCTTGGAGCTTGGAGATTCATCCATGCAGCTTGACCGAAATGGAGCACACCAATGGGAGAAAGCCGAGAGCTTCAAGGGAGCAAAGGGCTTGTGTTCATCGCATCCTAAAACCGCTCAATGTAAGTATGATTCCGTCGTACTTCTTGTGTATTCACATGTATTTTCATTGCTTGAATTGATCATTGGGACCTAATAGAAACCCAACATCAATGACTCAAACCTTTGATTATTTTTTCTCTAGGCCTCTATAAATGCTTGCATATCATCCTCTAAAGGATTCCTAGGAGTGGCAGATGTGTGATATTGGGGAGCACTGTAACCTCTAGTTTGTGGTGCTTGAGTAGACTGTTGGGACTCCTATTTCCAACTAAAATTGGGATGGTTCCGCCAACTGGGATTGTAAGTATCTGAATAACGTGTGTATGGCTTCTTGTACATCCCTAAATTGTTACAGTGTTCCTCATATGTCTCTCTCATCTCACCATATATATGACACTTTTGGGCTAGATGGTCAATCCCCTTACATACAAAGCATACCCTTTGAGGTTCTAACTGGGCTACTGCATGTATAGTCTTGCTATCTCTGGCTTTTAAGGCTCATAACTCTCTAGTCAATAGCTCAACTTGTGCCTTAAGACTATCCTCTTCCCTAAAGTGGTGTACGCCTCTTCTAGAAGAAGTGGGGTTTGTTCTATCAGTGCTATCAATGGCATTAGGTCCAGTCCAAGTGTAAGATTTCTCAGCTAGGTGATTTAAGTACTTTAATGCCACATCAGGGTCCTTTCGGATGAACTCTCTATTGCACATTGTCTCCACGAATTTGCGCTCTCTAGGGGTTAAACCGTTATAAAAATAGCTCATTAAGTGCCAACACTCATATCCAAGGTGAGGACAACTAGCTAACATCTCCCAAGTCTGATAAAGAGTTTCAGTGTCCTTCTGGGAGAAGGTAGAGATTTGTCTTTTCAGGGCATTCATCTTATGGTGTGGGAAGAATTTATTAAAGAATGCTTGTGTCATCTCACCCCATGATCCTTTTGAACGAGGTCGTAAAGAATACAACCAGCTCTTAGCTCTATCCTTAAAAGCAAATGGGAAGAACTTAAGTCTAATTTAGCTCTATCCTTAAGGGAAAATGGGAAGAACTTAAGTCTAATTTTGTCGGTAGTCCCAAACCGATCATGAAAAGTTGCTACAACCTCTTCAAATTCCCTAATATGCACATAAGGGTTCTCGTTCTCCAAACTATGAAAGGTTGGGAGATACTGTATCATTCCAGGTTTAAAATCTATATGTGGTGCATTAGGAGGAAATATTATGCACGATGGTGTAACTGTGCGAGTGGGATGGAGGTACTCTTCAAGAGTCCTCATGGGTGGTCTCTCGTACTCACTCATGTTGTGTGTGCTAAATGTAGATGGTGTGGCAGAAAGATTATCAAACAGACTTTCTGAGTCCGAGTTTTCCTCTTCAATCCTAACAAATCTACCAAACCTATCCCTACGTCTAGGCATGCAATTAAACACAAATAAAACTAGAAATGAAAAAAAAGAATAAACTAAAAATAAATAAATAAATAAAATTCAAAATTAAAATTAAAACTGAAATAAAATAAAATAAAATAAATAAGTAAATAATTAAAAATAAACTAATAATCAAAACTAAACTGAAACTGAAATTAAAATAAAATAAATAAGTAAATAATAATTAAAAAAATAAGATGAAACAAAGTTACCGTTTTTATTATTGACCAAGCAAACCTGCTCATTTTACTTTTAAACTGTCTCCCTGGCAACGCTGCCAAAATTTGATTACGCCCAAAAAGTACTCGTGGTTATCGCAGTATAGTTGGGGTGTCGATTCCTCAGAGAGATGATTACAAGGAACTAATTTACTTAAACAAAACGTTAGCAGTGACGTAATTAAATAGAAAGATTGAATTGGCAATTTAAACTAAATATTATGAAAAGTATGCAAGAATTATCAATAGAGAGAAACAGCAAAGCGTCAGGAATCCCTCTTGTATCAAGTTCCTATATTCAATTATTGATTTCTTTTATTACTCAATTGAAGGTTTCACATCCCAAACCAATAATCGGAATATATTCAATTCCAAACATATTAAATTCTAATATAATTGATGATTTACTTTCTCTATATTAACAGCTCACAAAGTTATCGTTATGACCTATCTAACGTCGACAATATACCCATAGGCAATACTCCAGCAGAAGATCAACTCATAAAACAACTTTACCAGTCACAATTGGGTTCCCCCAATCACACATAGAAGAAGTATGACTATTCTTATATGCAAGTTGGTAAAACACAATCTCTGGGTTCATAAATCAAAAGATAATAAAGAATAATAAAACATCAATCGTATTAAATGTTAAAAAACATTCAAGAATCAACAACATGAATATAAGAAATCAATTACAAGAGTTCATCCTTAGCTTTGCCTAGGAGATTAGTTCTCCATAGAAGAAAGAGACATAGTCTGAAGAGATTGCAGCAGCATCATGTCCGGTATGAAGTTTCTTCGTTCTTCAATCTCAAATATGTTTTAATCTCGTTGTTATGTGTTTTATCTCTTTTTCTATATGAATGTAGACATAACATGATGAACCTATATAACTAGTGACTGATGTACTGCTTTTGTCTCTGATCTATGTCTCCTAAAAGATAATCCTAGCTCACCAGTAGAAAAGTCTTGCAAAAATCTGCAGAGTGGGGAAGGGTGAGTCCTAAAGAACTCAGTGAGTGGAGCTATAAAATAGAAAAACAAGCAAACAATAATAGAAAATATTTATAATACATGAAACAAATTTTAGAATTCTTAATACATAAAATAGAGTTTTTCCTTTCAAAAATTTTAAAAAAAACACCTATGAAAACGCTCTGTCATTACTAGAAATATCATTTGTCATCCTGTACATAATCTCGTGGTCTTTGGGCGTTACGTCTCGCCGTCCCCCAAGCCACTAAACCAGTAACAGTGGTGTTATCAGTGCCACTGATCGGTGAAATCACTCACGTAACGCAAACACACGTATCGCTCAAGTAGTATAAAATGTATCGATCCCAAGAGGACTTAATACATTAGCTATTAATTTATGACGTTAAATATTTACGAGTATCTAATAGATTAATTGTTGATTGGATAGTGATTTTTGTCTGAAAATAAGTAAATAAAACAGTGCGAAAGTAAATTTAAGGAAAATTCATTATTAAGAAACTATATAGGGTTGTGAATCCTTCCAATATCTTTTAAAGATGAAGTGATTATCTCATGTTTGTGCAATATATCGGTTTATTAACCTGGAACACGAAGTTATGCAAAAGCCTCTTCCGATGGTCAGATGCAAACACCCAAATTAACCCAATTAATCATATTCTTATGTTAACCAGGGTATCTGAATTTATTAAGATTAAGTTCTAATTATGGCTACCCCCGCCCGACAAGTATATTCTTATCCTGTAAGGAAATCTACCTAATAGTCATTTGCCCCGAGGTGAGATCGTGAGCTATTGAGTCTAAGGTTAAACCTAAAATCCCTTTTCCAAGTTTATTTTAAGTTTACCAAATCAATCTTATTAATGGCCAGTTAAAAAAGAAGCATTAAGACTAAGGCTCAATAAATAAACCTTTATATTACCCAAAATATAAAATTACCACTTATACATTGGTGATATTGGAATTCATCACAACCCTAGATAAGGGGTTTAATTACCACACATATCTAGGACTATTATAAACATAAATAAAGTGAAATTTGAAAGTAAAAAGGAAAATAAAGCAATAAAGAAAACACTGGGGGTTAGAGGATCCACTTTTATTACTTCTAATTTAGATATCCCCCTTATTATAATATATAAACTTTGCATGACATTACCAACCGACCATATATGCGGTTTCCTGATTAAGTCAAATTTATGATTAATTCCAACCGACCATAATGGCGGTATCCAATTTAGTTAGGTTAAAATCAATTTAATTAAGTCCAACTGACCATAAAGGCAGTATCTCATTAAGTCAGGTTTTAAAATAGTTTATATATTATAATTAAGGGAGATTAATATAAATATTAGTAATAAAATCTTTACCATTCACCTCAGCAGAGGGGAGTTACCTCCTCATACTGAAAAGTAAAATAAAGAAAGAACTATTTCATAAAATAAAAATTAAATACAAGAAAGCTGTAAATAAACAAACAAGATACAATCTTCTTAGTATTCTTAAGGAAATCCTTAGAAGAATGTATGAATTTTCCTTATGATTTCAGCTTCAATTTATAGGAAAAATTCTGCCCTGCGCGTCGTGACTCAAAACACTTGCGCGTCGTGATTCACCGTTGATTTGATACGATGAAGACACGTGGCTGTCGGCAGAATTATTGGCTTGGCATCGCGACGTGTTGAGGGTTCTGCGTTACGATGCGGGCTACAGTGATGACTTCAGCGATGACGCGTGTCGACAAGCTGCATAATTGTGGTGCATCGCGACGCAAAAGATGTTGCGCGTCACGATGCGTGAACAGAAAATTTCCCAATTTGTCATTTTTATCTGAATTTCATCCTTTTAGCCCCGATCAATTTCAATGAGTTCCGAAACTTTTTTTATCTGTAAAATAACACAAAACACATAAAAAAATTCATAATACTCGAGAAACTATACAAAATATTAAGTCAAATGGACGGTAAATACTGATATATTTACCGCTTATCACACCCCCCAAACCCAACATTTTGATAGTCCTTGAGCAAAACAACAAAATAAAATACAATAAACAACTTTAAAATAAAATTAAACTAAGCCATTTTCGCAGGGATCTCGGTTGCATTTAGCGTATGCAACAAGCATTTAAATCCCTAGGTGTCCCTAGTGGACGGGTTGTAGTCTCGTAAGGGTTTACAGCGACGACACCCACAAACGTCAAATGCACACAAAAGCAAAAATTTAAAACAAACAACAAAAGTTAGTGACTAAACAAGTGAAACTCTTATCCAAGTTAATAGTTATTTTCTTTCTTTCTAAATTACCAAATAAGTAAATTCTCCGATTATTTTTTATCATTCTCCATATACACAGCCAATAAGGTATTAATCAAATCATTGTGCCTAATATTAATAAATGTAGTTAAAAAGAGAGTAATATTTGTGTCCTAAAGTTATATCAGAATTAACATTTTTTTAGCAATGGAATTTTTTTATTTTTTTTATTTACAACATCTTCAATCCATGTAGCGAGCTTTGGGCCAGTGACTCCCAAGCCAGTTGGCTTTAGGGCACTAGGTGTTAAAACACCCTTACAGACTTAATTACTCGGATCTTAGATGTTTTTTTTAATATTTCCATCGCTTTTTTTAGATGCTTCCTCCAATTAAACTAGAGCACTGAATATTACAAACTTTTCACTTACAACTCATGGCCGTATGTTACCATGCATGTTGATAATACCTGTCAACTAAGCATATGAAGATCCAATTTAGTCAGTATTATGGAGAATTCACAAATTAAATAATTCAAAAGGTAATCAACAAAAATTAACTTGTTACGAAATAGGTTGAGTTACGTCTCAGAAGTGGAAATTCCTTACACAACTATCTCAAACACCATTCCACCTGATTAATCAAGTTAAAAATATAAAAATAAATTTTTTTTTTTATTTTTTTTTTATTTTTGAATTTTTGAAAATTTTTGACTAAAAACCAAGTAAAAACAACACAAAAAATAGAAATAAGATACCAATCAACTATTCCCCTCCCCCAAACCTAATTGAGACATTGTCCCCAATGTCTAAAAAGTAGAAGAAGAGTTTAGAAAACAGTACCTGGTTAGCTGAAATTCTACATCTTTAAAAAAAATTAAAGGTTAAGATCCAGATTTATCCGACGCTACTTACTACGATCATTATCGAACCAGTTTATCTTGGAAATGATAAGGTCAATTTGTGGTTCAAAGGCTAAAAATTGGTCAATTAAATCATGGACTGTTCTGGCAGTGAAGATGATATCTTTTATAGGTTTTTGACATGAATCCATTTCTCCGGACATCATCAAGAAACACACAAAGAAAGTCGTAAAATCCATCAGCATTAAACAGTCCAATTGGTTTCTGGTGTATGTTCAAGTTCGCCCAAGATAGTACTGTAAATATTTCCTCCATCGTGCCCAAGCCACCTGGCAAAGCAATAAAAGCATCAGCACGATTAATCATTTCAACAAGTCATTCAGACATACCTGGCACGATGCATTCATCTCCGTTTGATGGTCCTATAAGATTCACCTCTACCATAGGTTTTGGGATGATTCCCAGGACTTGACTACCTCCTTCCTATGCAGCCCTTGAAACGCACCCCATTAGTCCAAGATTGTCACCGCCATATACTAAGTGCATATTCCTTTCAGCTATGACTCTACCCAATTCTTGTGTTGCCTCAACGAATTCTAGTTTAGAACCAACACTAGTACCACAAAACACACAGATGTTTACAACTCGTCTTCTTGAAGTTGCTTCCATTTTTCTTATTTAACTCTTTCTCAAATCTGTATGTCTTCAAGAGTGCAATGATTAGCTGAATTATAGAACCTGAAAAAGAGTGAGTAAGAATAGCACTAGTATCTGCTAAATGATAATTATTAGCTAAACAGTAAAATAAATCGTGAAAGTCAAAAAGTTTGGATTCTGTCAGAGAAAATAAAATAAAATAACAAAATAAATCCCAATTATTAGTTAAATAAAAAGAGATAATAATATTTACAGATAGTAACGGCTTGAATGACATCTATACGTCAGAGATAACCTTCCCATATAATTTTCTTATAAATTTGCAAACTAGGTCTCTTAAAGTCAGATTCCCGAGACTTAATTGTTGTATTTTGTTTTTGAAATTGTGCATGTAACATGTGAATTGCGTGATACACACATTCATTAGGATGCGTCTTAAAATTCAATGATATGTCATCTAAAGACTCATTACTCATGCCATCACCAATGAATTTAATTTTATCTTTGCGGTTATTAGACACCATTCCTAAAGAACGACAACGAGTATTACATGCCATGCGTGCACATTTATAGCAAACACCTAATCTTTTAGCTCTTTTTTTCTTAGCATAGGTGTTTATTCCTAAACCAGACAGATATGAAACAAAAGAGTCAGAGGACTCACTTTCCAATCGGACTCATGCTTCAATAATCCAACGAATGTCATTAGGAATACCTTTTATCATTAGTAATCCCATTCGTTCCATACGAGCTTTGTAGACTTTCATCAAAGAGTTTTGAGGGAGAGAAGGAAATTACTTGTGAAGATTTGAGAGAATGTCTTCCATCCTGAAATGTGACTTTACCTACAAAAATTAAATACACCAAAATAAAACACACCAAAACTCAATATATACACAAATTTCATGGGTTGCCTCCCTGCTAGTGTTAAGTTTAACATCGTCAACTAGACATGACTGTCTGAATATTAGGCTGGAACTGAAAGTGTGACACTTTTTTTTTGTCACTGAAATGATTCTCCCTAGTAGTGCTTGACACGTTGGCTGTTAACATTGAATGTGTTATTGGACTTAGGGTTTTATATCTCAACAACTCCGTAGGGTAACACCTGTGTACTCACAAATGGACCTGACCACCTTGATTTCAGTTTTGCAGGAAAAAGTTTCAACCTTGAATTGTATAACAACACCTGCTTGTTGGAAAATTATGACCCATAGCATCACTATTTGTAAAAGACATGGTGTTTTTGTACAAATTAACTATGTGACAAAGGAAATTGCTCTTTTATCATTTTGTAATTGGATTACTTGGATATATAAATGATAAGAGTCCATATGATACTACCAGATTAATAAGATATGAGACAATATTAATCCACGAAAGGTTTAATCATTAAATATCCCTAGTCGTAGTATTATCGAGACTGAACATCGATAATGCGGAATATGCTAGTATTACACTTGTGCGAGTTATGTAAGCTTAATGACATAGTTCTTATATATTTAAGTATTAGATACTTATGCAAGTGTGATAAGAGGTTCTGTTAGCCATTGGACCAGGAACAGCTTCGCTCTGGATAGATCCCTCAGAATCCCATTGGTAGTATGACTATGTGTCTATGGAAATCCGAATCAGGGTAGGTGTATGTGGTCTTAACCTGAGACTTGCATCGCTAATACTTGCGACAATCAGTACGCTTTGGTTTTGGTCGTCCGGAGCTTTAACAGGTTATGTGTACGCCTCTTCTTGGTTTACTGAGAATCGTAATGTATTGGGTGTGATGTCAAGATGGAAGTATCACTTCAGTCATATGGAGATGATGATCACGCAAGGATACATAACTAGTACTCATATATGTTGCAGCTATTGGGATAGTATGACTAGGTCATGATTATCCGATTACAGAGACTAGTTGCTAGTGATCCGATATATGCTTTGTACGAGGCAGACACAATTCCATCCTTAGGCCTAGGATGTGACATCCGATACTGGATCGTATTACGCAATACTTTGTATACTACGCTTGATACAAATTATATATTCCTCATTGAATATTTCTGGAGAATTGGATAGGCACGGTACTTTGCTAGAAGCCAACCATATCTTGTAAATCGGTAAGAACGTGATACGGGGTACGCACGTGTCGGATAGTCCGACAACCGTATTTACTGCCAATATATCCAGGGATCTCTTGGGTCGCTTCCCAAAGATTCACCGATGATATTTGACTCGAACATAATTAATCTGGGATTAATTATGAAAGAGAAAATTAATCTGGGATTAATTACGGCAAGAATTAATCTGGGATTAATTATGAGAGAAAGACTTAATCTGGGATTAATTGCGGTAAGAATTTATCCGGGATTAAATTCGTTTAGAAGAGAGAACGCGATTAATTTGGAATTAATCGGCAAAGTAAATTTAATAGTTAAATTGGATTCTACTATTTAATTTATTTAATTTGGCTAAAATAATATATCAGATATATTAATTGAAATTGGATTTCAATACGGAATTAAAATTGGATTTTAATTCAAGCGAACGAATTAATTTGGAATTAATTCGTAAGCGACTTTCGTAATAATTTTGCTAGGCATTATTATTTAATTAAATTGGATTTAATTACGTAGCGACGGAAAATTCGTTTAGTCGGATTAAACGAACCCGAGCCCAAAGTGTGTTGTGTAAGCCAACTTGAATTTGGAATTCAAAAATGGGTGGGACCCACCACTCACATCACTTGTCAAAGGTGATGGTGGTAGTTGGAAAAAGTAATTGGTTTTCACAAAACCACTTACTTTTAACCAACCTTGTTTTTGGAAAACAATTATTACAACTTGGTTTTAGAAACCAAACAAAAAACACACTTTTCACAACTTTGGTATTATGTTTTTGGAAAACACAAAGATTACTATTCACTCATCTTCTATCTTCTCTCTCAATGGGCGTGAACTTGCTTCTCTTGGAGGGCAAATTTTGCTTCAATTTTTGTTCAAGCTAGCACTTAAAGGAGTCAAAGAAAGGTGATAGGGAAACTCACCCTTGAGTTTGGAATTCAAAATAAAAGCTTGGAGCTTCTACATCCATGGAAAAGTTTTGAACTTCAACCTACCAATGTAAGTATTCCACAACTTTCTTTAGTAAATTCATACTTGAATCAATGTTTAGGATCCTTGGACTAGTCTTAGAGACACTAACACTGCTGCCATGGTTTCAGTTGTCTGCACACTATTTTTTTATCATGCCATTTCTTTGTCTTTTCTTTGTATAGTTTGGCATTTTCATATGCATGTAGGCGAAATTCGTCCAATTCGTTGAGTTGGTGGAGCCGTGTCTCTCCTGCTGCTTGTAGATCAAGATTTAACTACTTCAGTACCTTGTACACTTTATGTTCAAGCTCCACTGGCAGATGGCATGCTTTCCCAAACACCATTCGATATGGTGACATACCAATCAGTGTCTTGTAAGCTGTCCGGTAGGCCCATAGTGCGTCATCCAATTTTGTAGACCAATCCCTCCTTGTTGATCCAATAGTTCTCTCAAATATTTTTTTGATCTCCCTGTTTGAAAATTCAACCTTTCCATTTGACTGCTGATGGTAGGCAGTGGCAACTTTATGAGTAACTCCGTATTTTGATAGGAGCGCATCAAAGTATCTGTTGTAGAAGTGTGTGCCACCATCACTGATAATTACCTGAGGTGTTCCGATGCGAGTGAAAATATTCTTTTAAGGAATTTTATAACCACTTTTGAATCATTTGATGGCAGTGCCGTTGCTACAACACATTTGGAAACATAGTCTACTGTAACAAGTATGTATAGGTTTCTGAATGATGGAGCAAATGATCCCATAAAATCAATCCTCCATACATCAAATATCTCCACTTCCAGAATGTTTTACAGAGGTCCTTCATTTCTCCTCAAAATATTTCCCGTTCTCTGGCACTTGTCACATTGAAGAGCAAATATGTAAGCATCTTTAAACATAGTGGGCCAGAACAAACCTGATTGTAGAACTTTGGCTACAGTTTTATCTCCGCTGAAGTGTCCGTCGTATGGTGATGAATGACAATGCTGCAGGACATTGTTGACCTCCTAATGTTGAACACAACGTCTCAATAATTGATCAGCACAACATTTAAACAAGTACGGATCATCCCAGGCATAGTGTTTGACTTCCTTGAAGAACTTCTTTCGTTGCTGATGTGTCCATTCTAATGGCCATTTTCCCGATACTATGTAGTTTACATAGTTAGCATACCAAGGGACATCCTGCTGTTTGATGGAAAACAACTGTTCATTTGGAAATATTTCTTTGATTGTCAGTTCATTGCCAGCTGTTTTCCATTCTCAAGCCTCGATAAATGATATGCCACTTGGTTTTCTGTCCCTTTCCTGTCTCGGATCTCCACGTCAAATTCTTGCAGTAGAAGCACCAAATGGATCAATCTGGGTTTGGCATCTTTCTTCGCGATCAAATATTTTATTGCTGAATGATCTGTGTTGACCACCACTTTGGGACCCAACAGATAGGAGCGGAATTTATCAAACGTAAACACAACTGTGAGAAGCTCATTTTTAGTTGTTGTGTAGTTGAGTTGTGCTTCATTCAGAGTTCTGCTGGAGTAGTAAATGGTGTTGAAAATTTTTTCTTTGTGTTGTCCCGAAATTGCACCTACAGTAAAATCACTAGCATCGCACATCACCTAAAATGGAAGCATCCAATCTGGTACTGCTATGATGGGGACAGAGACCAGCTTCTGTTTTAAAATCTTAAAGGCATGAAGGCATTCTTTGGTGAAGTTGAAAGGCACATATTTCTCCAGCAGAATGCATAGAGGTTTAGCAATCTTGGAGAAGTCATTGATAAATCTTTTTTAAAATCCTGCATGTCCGAGAAAACTGCGAATCCCTTTGACTGATGATGGTGGAGGTGGCTTTTCTATTGTCTCGATCTTTGCTTTGTCTACCTAGATTCCCTTTTGTGAGATCTGATGTCCCAAGACAATACCTTCATGCACCATGAAGTGGCATTTTTCCCAATTGAGTACCAGGTTGGTATTTTCACATCTTTGTAACACTTTTTCCAGATTTTGCAAGCAGTGGTCGAAAAAGTCTCCAAACACAGAGAAATCATCCATGAAAACCTCCATACTTTGTTCTAGCATGTCTGAAAAGATGGCCATCATACAACGTTGAAATGTGGAAGGAGCATTACATAGTCCAAATGGCATCATGCGGAAAGCAAAAGTACCATACAGACATGCAAAAGTGGTTTTCTCCTGATCTTCTGGGGCGATGTCAATCTGATTGTACCCCGAATATCCATCCATAAAATAATAGAATTCATGTCTCACCAGTCTGTCAAGCATCTGGTCAATGAATGGCAGCGAAAAAAATGATCCTTCCTTGTTGTTTTGTTTAGCTTCCTGTAGTCCATGCATACTCTCAATCCAATTACCATTCTTGTTGGAATCAACTCATTCTTTTCATTGGTGACTACAATCATTCCTCATTTCTTTGGTACACATTGCATAGGACTCACTCAAGTGAAGTCAGAAATGGGGTAAATGATGTTAGCGTCCAACTATTTAATGATTTCTTTCTTTACGACCTCCTTCATGATTGGATTTAGTCTTCGTTGATGCTCCATTGTGGCTTTGTACTCGTCGTTCATCAGAATTTTGTGCATGTAAAATGATGGACTAATGCCTCGAATATCTGATATAGTCCAGCCAATTGCTTTCTTGTGTTCTCGTAACACTCTCAGCAACTTATCTGTGTGCTCCAATGTTAGCGACGAAGAAATAATCACAGGTAAATCAGAAGAGTTTTCTAAGAATGCATACCTAAGATGGCTCGGAAGTGGATTTAGTTCCAACTGCGGTGGTTCTTCAATCGAGGGCTTGATTCGCTCCTTTTTTTGGTAGTTCTAAACTTTCCACCTGTGGTGTTGTTCTAAAGCGAAAGGGTCTGTCAAGATAGTTGATACATTCCAGAATTTCATCATCTAGTTCGTTGTCAGTCGTTAGTGTGATGCAAGCTTCAAGTTTATCCGTTGAAAGTGGCATTACATCAGTATCATTGATGATACTATCTAAAACATCAATTCGGAAATATTCCTCCTCATTTTCGTCATTTGGGAATTTCATGGCTTTGAAAACATTGAATGTTACTTCTTGGTCCTGCACCTTCATGGTTAGTTCTTTTTTTTTTTACATCAATAACAGTTACACCTGTAGCCAAGAATGGTCTCCCGAGGATGATAGGTATATCTTTGTCTTCCTCCATGTCAAGGACAATGAAATCTGCTGGGAAAATGAATTTGTCGACTTTGACCAGCACATCTTCAACTACACCTCTCGGAAATGCGAGCGATCTATCAGTAATTTACAGAGTAATTGAGGTGGGATTTGCTTCTCCAATATGCCGTTTCCTGTAAATAGACAAAGGCATAAAGTTAATACTAACATCTAAAATCACACAAAGCCTTACCGAAGTAATGTTCTCATATGGTGCAAGGGATGGTAAAAATGCCAGGATCTTTAACTTTGGGGGAAGCTTCCTCTGAATGATGGCGTTGCATTCTTCTATCAATGCTACTGTTTAGTAATCTCCAAACTTCTTTTTTCGTGACAGAATATCTTTCATGAATTTGACATAGCTGGGTATTTGTTCCAACGCTTCTACAAATGGAATGTTGATATGCAGCTTTTTGAAGATCTCCAGGAATCGAGCAAACTGCTTATCTAGTTTGTTTTTCTGGAGACGTTGTGGAAAAGGTGGAGGTGGAGTAAATCGATCTCGATCATTTTCTTTTGCTTCTTTTTCCTCCATATATGGTTCTGCTTTGCTGTTTTCTTTTGGAACTTCCTCTGTTGATACCTTGGCTCCAACATCTTTATTGATTTCAGTGCCACTTTTCAAAGTGATGGCTTGACATTGCTCCTTCCCTCTGTTCTTTGGATTTGGTTCTGTGTTGCTAGGATGGTTACCTTGCGGTCTGTAACTCTGAGCATTAGCCAGTTGTCCCATTTGATTCTCCAGTGCTTTAATAGAGGCTGCTTGATTTTGAATTAATACTGTGCTGAGAATCGTATTTTTCTTCTAGTTTTTTCAAGTGGGCAACACTTATGTTATTTCCGGTTCTTTTTCACACTTCTGGCCTTTATTTTGCTGTTGGAATCCTGGTGGTGGATTGTTCTTTTGCCTTGAATTGTTACTCCATGAGAAATTGGGATGATTCCTCCACCCTGGGTTGTAGGTGTTGGAATATGGATTGTTTCCCTGTCTGTTGAAATTGCTGACCTAATTCACCGTCTCATCATGTTGGTTGTATGATTCTGCCTCTGGTGCTCCTCCATATGGTGAACTTGTGGATCCAGTATTACCCTGCCTGCTAAGAGTTCCCACGAATTTGCATATCTGATCCAGCTTGGCATTCATTGATGTGTTGGCTCCGACTTCGTAAATTCCTGCTATTCGATGAATCATGCTCCTTTCTGTTGGCCACAAATAATTATTGTTAGCCATTTGATCTTCTCTTTTTTCCATTAAAGCTCCTCCAGCAACAGCATCAATTGTAGTTCTCATCAGTCTAGAAAGTCCATTATATAAGGTTTGGACTTGAAGCCACTTTGCAATCTCATGGTGAAGACATTTTCTGAGCAACTCCTTGTACCTTTCCCAAGTTTCGCAGAGGGATTCTGAGTCATGTTGTACAAAGGATGTAATGTCATTCCTCAGATTTGCAGTTCTGGCTGGGGGAAAGTACTTTGCAAGGAATTTGGTGGCAAGAGTGTTCCCAAGTTGTGATGGAACCTGCTGGAAGTGAATGTAGCCAAGCCTTAACTCTGTCTTTCAAGAAATATGGGAACACACGCAGTCTCATTGCTTATTCTACCACTCGGTTGTAATTTAATGTGCCGCAAACTTCTAGGAAGTTGCTGATGTGGGCATTAGGATATTCAATTGCATTCCCCACAAACTGAACTGACTGTTGTATCAATTAAATGCATGTTTTGATGTCACATGCATTTGCTGGTAAGGGAGGAAGTACAATGCATGAAATGAAGCCGTCAATCACCGGAATAGATCTGTCTCGAATGAGAATTGGTGGTGCAACTTCCAATGTATCAGGTTCTATGTTGATAAGTGCTTCTTGACCTTCTCGTCTTTCCCTTCTCAACTGTCTGATGGTTCTTTCAATTTCGGGGTCAAGCAGACTGATTTCAAAGCTTCTGGTTCTTCTTATATAGAGTCTGAGAACCTGAAACACAAGAAAATAAAAATATTAAGTAAAAAGAAAATAGACACAAGTAAAAGTATCTAACCCCAAAATTAATAGTGAAAGATAAATAAGTCCCCGGCAACGCGCCAAAAACTTGATCGGTGAAATCACTCACGTAACGCAAGCGCACGTATCGCTCAAGTAGTATAAAATATATCGATCCCAAAAGGACTTAATATCTTAGCTATTAATTTATTACGTTAAATATTTACGAGTATCTAATAGATTGATGTTGATTGGATGGTGATTTTTATCTGAAAATAAGTAAATAAAATAGTGCGAAAGTAAATTTAAGGAAAATCATTATTAAGAAACTATCTAGGGTTGTGAATCATTCCAATATCTTTTAAAGATGAAGTAATTATCTCATGTTTGTGCAATATATCGGTTTATTAACCTAGAACATGAAGTTATGCAAAAGCCTCTTCCGATGGTCAGATGCAACACCCAAATTAACCCAATTAATCATATTCCTATGTTAACCAGGTTATTGAATTTATTAAGATTAAGTTGCAATTATGGCTACCCCCGCCTGACAGGTATATTCCTATCATGTAAGGAAATCTACCTAAGAGTCATTATCCCCGAGGTGAGATCGTGAGCTATTGAGTCTAAGGCTAAACGTAAAATACATTTTCCAAGTTCATTTTAAGTTTACCAAATCAATCTTATTAATGGCCAGTTAACAAGAAGCATTAAGACTAAGGCTCAATAAATAAAACATTATATTACCCAAAACATAAAATTACCACTTATAAACTGGTGATATTGGAATTCATCACAACCCTAGATAAGGGGTTTAGTTACCACACATATCTAGGACTATTATAAACATAAATAAAGTAAATGACATAAAGTAAAACTTGAAATTAAAAAGGTAAATAAAGAAATAAAGAAAATGTTGGGGGTTAGAGGATACACTTTTATTACTTCTAATTTAGATATCTCCTTTATTATATTATATAAACTTTGTATGACATTACCAACCGACCATATAGGCGCTATCTTGATTAAGTCAAATTTATGATTAATTCCAACCGACCATAAAGGAGATATCCAATTTAGTCAGGTTAAAATCAATTTAATTAAGTCCAACGGACCATAAAGGTGGTATCCCATTAAGTCAGGTTTTAAAATAGTTTATATATAATAATTAAGGGAAATTAATCTAAATATTAGTAATAAAAGCTTTACCCTTCACCCACAGAGAGGAGTTACCTCCTCATACTGAAAAGTAAAATAAAGAGAACTATTGCATAAAATAAAATTAAATACAAGAAAGCTGTAAATAAACAAACAAGATACAATCTTCTTAGTATTCTTAAGGAAATACCCAGAAGAATGTATGAATTTTCCTTCTGATTTCTGCTTCAATTTATAGGGAAAATTCTGCCCCGCGCGTTGCTACTCAAAACACTTGCACGTCTTGACGCACCGTTGATTTGATGCGATGAAGACACGTGGCTGTCGGCAGAATTCTTGGCTTGACATCACGACGCGTTGAGGGTTTTGTATTACGACGCGGGCTATGTGCTGCGCGACACAAAGGATTTTGAGCGTCACGACGCGTGAACAAAAAATTTCCCAATTTGCCCATTTTGATCCGAATTTCACCGTTTTAGCCCCGATTCAATTTCAGTGAGTTCCGAAACTTTATGTATCTGCAAAATAATACAAAACACATAAAAATATTCATAATACTCTAGAAACTATACAAAATATTAAGTCAAATGGGCGGTAAATACTGATATATTTACCGTTTATCAGCCACTGACCTATCTCTGAAATCCAGGTCTAGGGGCCTCGCTATCCCACTAACCCAATACCCATGATCTATGGGCATCTGTCATCCATATTCCTATATCCCGTGTGCACATGTCTATATCCGGATTGGTTACCAACATTCATCAATTCCGTATATGTATCAAGTTACATCTGAGGTGAGTTTTTCCCCCATGCCTCCAAAATCACAAAAGTATACATTCGAAATCATTTTCATCATCAAAGCATTAATCTGAAACGAAGCTTTATCAAAAGATTAAATCATATATCTTATTTGCATAAAATCATCATTTCAAGTAAAATCCATCAAGTTAACGATATGCAAAATCATATCAGAAATCACAACTAAAAAATCTGAATAAGTACTCCACTCACAGTGCTATGGCAAGTCGGGTGTGCTATATGGTGTAGGTGACCTCCAAGTGGCTTGACGTTGATCTAATGCCAAAGAAACCGTTAGTTTTCCTTGTAAAAAATAGGAAAGTATATGTAATCAATGGTTGATGTTTATACTTATGGTATGACTTATCATATGTCTACACATCAATATGAAACCCTTAGATTGCCCCCGGACGTCTTAGGATAAAACTGGAATGATAAAAAAATATCTCCTGGAAAAGTGCCATGCGTCATGAGGCAACCTTTAGGCGTCGCGACGCTCACCCCAAATGGGTGAGGCAGTACCCATCCTCTATTATGCGCATCGCGAAGCAAAGGGTTGGGCATCGCGACTTATCTTCCATTTCACCCTTAACAACATCTCAAAATCATTTATATAAATCCTAACATAGTTTTACACTTAGGGATTTCATAAATTGGGGGTTTCACAAACCCTTAATCTTTCAAATCAACAACCATAGATATATCCCCAAACCCAAACTATCAACACTCTTCAAGCTTCAAACCAACAAAATTTCAGTAATTTAAAGTTTGGGTTTAACCTTTCTAACCTTGAAACAAATTGTTTCTTCACAAATAGGATCTCCTAAGCTCCCTTGTTACTACTCTAAGCTTGCATATGGCCTTAGAGCTCTAAAATTTGGGAGGAAATGGTGGGAATTTCTCTGCAAGTTTTGGTTATGGAGAATAAGAGAAAAGAGAAGAAACATGAATGAAAGAGAGAGGGGGGCTTGATACTTCTTCAATATTCCATTCCTTTTTTTTTTTTACTGACAAATGTATAAGTAGTGGACAAGTGTAGTAAACATAGGGAAATTGTAAACCTTCTTGATATAATACTACTCGGCCAAATTTCATAGTTCTCATCAGACTCAAATAATTTAATCATGGTACTATAAACATTACTTGTCCTTATATTACCTCCATATTTCCGTTACTGTCCGAGAAAATTTAATATCAACTACCAATTTACTACTCTGGTCGGGTTACGAAATTTTGAATTATTATAAATTCTCTCATATTAATATGATTCGTCCTCTAATTAAAATGCTTAAAATATACGGAACATACCTTCTGCAAATAAATGAGGATATTGTCCTTTCATGATAGCTTATGGCTCCCATGTTGTCTCTTGGCCCTTGTGGTGCTACCAAACCACTTTCACTGAGGGAATCAACCTCAATCGTAACTTCCTCGTCTCCTTATCCACTATAGCTATTGGCTGCTCCAAATAGGATAAATCTTGAAAAATATCAATTGTCTGAGGCTCTAGAGCATGAAATTCATCGTATAAGTACTTTCGTAGCATAGACACATGAAACACCGGATGTATTCTATCCATACTAGGTGGAAGTGCTAACTCATATGCTCTCCCTCCAACTCTACGGAGTATCTGAAACAGCTCAATATATCTAGGGCTAAGTTTATCTCTTTTGCCAAATCTCATAACTCCATTAAAATGAGATACCTTCAAGAACACCGAGTCACCCACTTGAAACTCCAAATCTTTTCTCCGGCCATGTGCATAACTTTTCTGGAGACTTTGAGCTATTTTTCATCATCTTCCTAATCAATTTCACCTTTTCCACCGCATCTTGTAACAAATCAGGTCCAAGCAACTTTTGTTCCCTAGTTTCAAAACATCCTACTGGGGACCTACACCGATACAAGGCTTCAAAAGGAGCCATCTAGATGCTTGCCTGGTAACTGTTGTGATAAGCAAACTCTATAAGTGGCAAATGTTGGTTCCAGCTACCCTAAAAATCTATCACACATACAAGTAACATGTCCTCCAAAGTTTGAATGGTTCGTTCTGATTGTCCATCTGTTTGAGGGTGAAAAGCAGTACTAAAACGTAACTGTAAACCCAAGGCTTCTTGAAATGACTGCCAAAACTTGGATGTAAATTGAGAACCGCGATCAGAGATTATTGAGACGGGTATTCCATGCAACAACACTATCTTATTCAAATATAGTCTGACATAAGGAGCTCCTGAAAAATTAGTTTTTACGGGCAGAAAATACGCGCATTTCATCAACCTGTCTACAATCACCCAAATGTAATCATACCTTTTCGAGGTACGAGGAAGCCCAACTATAAAATCCATAGTAATCTTCTCCAACATTCATTCAGGAATATCCAAACTTTGTAGTTTCCCAGCTGGTCTCTGATGCTCCGTTTTGACTTGCTGACAAGTGAGGCATTTTACTGTTGGATAATTATGACCCATAGCATCACTATTTGTACATAACATGGTGTTGTTGTACAAATTAACTATGTGACAAAGGACATTTCTCTTTTATCATTTGTAATTAGATTACCTAGATATATAAATGATAAAAGTCCATATGATTAGTACCAGATTAATAAGATATGAGACAATATTAAACCACTAAGGTTTAATCATTAAATATCCTTAGTCGTAGTATTATCGAGACTGGACATCGATAATGCGGAATAGACTAGTATTACACCTGTGCGTGTTATGGAAGCATAACGGCATAGTTCTCATATATTTGGGTATTGGATACTCATGCAAATGTAATAGGAGGTTTTGTTTACCGATGGTACGGAAACAGCTTCGCTCTGGATAGACCCATCGGAATCCCATTGGTAGTATGACTATGTGTCTATGGGATTCCGAATCAGGGTAGGTGTATTTGGTCTTAACCTGAGACTTGCATCGCTAATACTTGCGACAATCAGTATACTTTGGTTTTGGTCGTCCAAGGCTTTAACAGGTTCTGTGTACGCCTTTTCTGGGTATACTGAGAATCGTAGTGTATTGGGTGTGATGTCAAGATGGAAGTATCACTTCAGTCATATAGAGATGATGATCACACAAGATATGGAACTGGTACTCTTGTATGCTGCAGTTATCGGGATAATATGACAAGGTCATGATTATCCAATTATAGAGACTAGTTACCAGAGATCCGATATATGCTTCGTACGGGGCAGGCATAATTCCAGCCCCAAGCCTAGCATGTGACATTTGATATTGGATCGTAATACGCAATACTACGTATGCTACGCCTGACAAAGATTACATATTCCTTTAAAGAATATTTATGGAGAATTGGGTAGGCACGGTGCTTTGCTAGAAGCCAACCTTGTCTTGTAAATAAGTAAGAATGTGGTACCGGGTACGCACATGTTCGGATAGTCCGATGACCGAATTTACTGCCAACATATCTAGGGATCTCTTGGTCGCTTCCCCGAAGATTCACCGTTCAGGTTTGACTCGAATAGAAAATTAATTTGGGATTAATTATGAGAGAGAAAATTAATATGGGATTAATTACGTCGAGAATTTATCTGGGATTAAATTCGTCGAGAAGAGAGAACGCGATAATTTAGAATTAATCGGTAAAGTAAATTTAATAGTGAAATTAGATTTTACTATTTAATTTATTTAATTGGGCTAAAATAATATATTAGATATATTAAATGAAATCGGATTTCAAAGCGGAATTAAAATTAGATTTTAATTCAAACGAACGAATTAATTTAGAATTAATTCGCAAGCGACTTTCGTAATAATTTTGCTGGGAATTATTATTTAATTAAATTAGATTTAGTTACGTCGCGACGGAAAATTCGTTAATTTGGAATTAAACTAACCCGAGCCCGTGCGAAGTTGCTCGTTGAGATTGTTCGACGTAAATTCGGAATTTACAAGTGGTGGGACCCACTTGACTTACATCACAAGTTTGACATGTGATGTAAGTTGTTTTAGCTTGAGTGTAAAACTTGATTTACTTGTTTTTTACTCAACACACTTTGTAATTCTTTATTCATTTTTTGAATGAGATATACCAAACTAGGATTTGGAAAATGCTTTATGATTTTAGAAATCAAAAATTGCCCTATTCCATCTTCTCTCTCTCAAATGCCGAACACATAGCTTCTCTTGGAGGAAATGTTTTCTTTCATTTTGTTCTTGCTAGCACATCAAGGAGTGAATCAAGGTGATAGGGAAACTCACCCAAGTGTTGGAAACACTCAAGAAAGCTTGGAGCTCCACCGAAATGCATAAAAAGTTTTGAACTCAATCCGATCAATGTGAGTAATTCCGCAACTCTTTTGACTTTATTCACACACAAATCACTCTTAGACGATCTTGGCATGTTCTAGGAACACTTACAATGGTATTAGAGGGACCTAAGTTTGATTTGGAATTCTAGGGTTAATGGACTTTTATTTGGGAATTTATGCTTGGAGTATGTGTTTTCTTAAATTGATGGTTTGGTTGAGCTTGGATGATGTTGAATTGGATTTGTACATCTTAGGAATTGAAAAAAATGATTAGATCAAAATCCCCAATTTCCTTAGCCTTGGTCGAATGCACCCTAGGTTGGATCATGGTGATTTTTTAAAAATTTAACAATTGGATATTTTAATTGCATGAAATGAATATTAATTGTTGGTTTGATTGGATTGAAATCAGAATTGAATGTTATTTCATGATTTCCGTGAACCATAAGCATGTTATAAGATTGATTTTGCTTCAATTTGGTTGGAAATGAATTGGAAATGTAGAGCATGATAATTGAATTAATTAGTGTTTTGGAAGCATTAGATTAATTAATTAATTATGGTAATTACACTTGAATTGAATTAATTTGTAATTTGGAATAATGAGTTAATTTAATTTTGTATTTGGGCTTAATGGGCTTGGTTGGGCCAAGTTTGGTTTAGGATAATTGGTTGGATCCAACTGGGTCTAAAACCATTTCCATAAAGTCCAAATATGATAATTGGGCCTTTAAAATTTTAGTGGGCCTAATGGGCCTAAATTGATTTTTGGCACATAGTGATTCCTAATTGGGCCTTGGCATCTGGGTTTGACCCATAATTGCCAAAGCCCATGCCTAAAGAACTAATTAAAAGCCCATTGGACTTTAATTGAATAGTATTGGATACTAATTGGGCCTTTGAGACCCAATTGGATTTGATTTGGAATCCAAGTCCTTAAAGGCACTATTGAAAGTGTAATTATTTAATTTGGAATTAAATATGAATTATTATTGAATATAATTTAAATTGGATTTAAAATTGTAGTTCGATATAATTCAAGAATATGTACTTTGAGCATTTATTCTTAAACGAGTTGGACTCGCGCAAATCAAATCGTTGTTTGAACATTGGATGGTCATTAATCAAAGATTAATTAATTGAATTAGATTGATTGATGAAATGCTTTGTGTGAATACTTGGATGTATGAATGAATAATGTATATCAGATGGATATTAGAAGGGTGAGGGCGATTTTGGAAATTGTTGTAATAAATTTAGAATTTATTAAATTGGACTTGCGTGTCCAGCCTATTATCTCTTTACTCATTGTATTTCTCTTCTCACCAATTCCCCTCAATGTAAATGAGGTTTCTTTAGAAGTATTATGTAATTGGGTAGAAGTATGAATAGTGCTAGTAGGAGAGAGGAAAGTGAGAGATTTGTTCTAGGAACAAGTTTCTTGTATATCCATCCGCATATCATTATTAAATTTTATCACGCCTTATTATGCTTTTAGAATGCATGCTTAAGGGTGTATGATGAGACCTAATTAAAGATAATAAATTGGTTGCCAAATCGCGATAAAAACCCTCATTTTATATTAAGCTTTTTTCCTTCCATTGAGTGATTCTCTCTCAAGATCCAAGATTGGCATTGGTTTGTTGGCCAAAGTCAAGACATTTGTCCATCGCGGATGTGTTTGAATCATGAAAGCTTTGTTCCACATCGTACGCCTTGGGCAAGTTGTGAATTATTGGCCAAAGTCAAGGTCACTTCTTATTCATCGGCCTCGATTACGAAGCTTTCCCATTGTCAATGGGTCATGCTTAACTGGTTTCATTAAGCTTGTTGAGCCAAAGCCAAGGCTTAGTTGATTCTGAGGAAAAGTTTAGGGAATATATCGGATATATTGGCATATATTGGATACATGTTTCGGACTTGGAAGTCCACCTACTGGATCTAGGAATTGGATGGGATCCAATTGATCTTAGAGATCTACCTAGTTAAGTTTCACACAACTTGTTGGCCAAAGTCAAGGTTGTGTGTTATTTAACGGGATTCTAGCCCACTAGGAAACTAGGTTTCCCGAGTACTCCACAGAGGGTTAGAGGCTCGCCAAAAAATAGTGGGAGGCAAATATTAAATTTGCAATTTCATTTAGATACTTGTATATGCGCTCATTTCATTTTTCGTCATTAAAAATTTATAAATATATTAGTTGGACTAATATTCAATTGTTGTTTTAATTGAACAGTTGGACTGTATTCAAACTACTTCATTTATAGTTGGTTATATAATTGGATTATAGTAATCAATATATTTGAATTTAACCAATCAAATTGTAATTAATTATATAGTTAGACTATAGTAATCATTACATTAGATTGTACCTGAAATCGTTGATTGGATAGTTGGACTATAGAAATCAAGATAACTGGAAAGATTAGTGTCAAAGAACATAATCCTTGGTGAAAATGTCTTTAACGGCATAATTTTCTAGAATGGGAAACCAATCTCAGGATAGTCCTGGGAGTTGAGAAGTTACTCTATTTAATAGAGCGACCTCTCGGGCCTAAGCCCGGAGTTGAGCAAATAGTAGAGCATGAGCTTTGAAAGACTCATCGTGATGAAAACTTTAGTGCTAAATTTGTTATGCTTGCCGCAAAGACTCCTTAATTTCTTCGTCAGAACTAAGGATTAGATCTTTATAGTATGATATTGAAATTGAAGGATCTTCATAGATCTAACCTTAGATCTTAGAAGCACTAATTGCAATAGAAAATTCTTGGAGAGTTAATGGCTATGCTCAATGAGACAGAGCCAGAGCATGCAAAAGGGCAAGAAGCGCAAGACGCATCTTACTTCAACATCCCAGAAGGTCAAGGCTTGGCCGAAGGCTTCTAGGGATGTGAAAAAAGGCAAAGGCAAAATCATCACAGTCTTCTGAGAAGACAAATGACATATCCAAGTTGTCTGCCTAAACTGTTGCAAACGGGGTCACTGGAAGCGTGACTGCCGCATGGACAAGGCGGACATGAAGGAAGTGAAGGCGGGACAAGGTTCCGACTTCAAGAATGTTTGTTATAGACATTTTCACTACTGGTTTTAAAATTGGATTTTGATACTAGATGTGGTACACAAAATATATGTACTGATGTGCGGGATCTGCTGATAAACAGGAGACTGGCTTTAGATGAGATTGACCTATGAGTCGGAAACATGACATGAGTCTTTGTTTTTGCCATAGAAACCTAAGTTTTGGAACTGCCCTTTGGGCATGTACTTAAATTAGGAGACTGTTATAATGTATCTAGTTTGACTAGGAACATTATCTCTGTATCTAGTTTAACTCGTTGCGGGTATACCTTTATATTCCAAAACAAAGGGTGTTTTTGTTTATAAAGATGATATCGAGATATCTACTTTAGATGTAAATAATAATATTTATATTTTGAATATAAATGAATCTCAAACATATTACATGACAAACAAATAGCTCAAATTGAGTAATTCTAATGAGACTTATTTGTGGCATTATCGTCTGGGACGCATTAACAAGACTCGTATATCCACACTTTCGAAGAGTGGATACTAGGACAGATTTGATCCTAATTCAAATGATGTCTACGAATCTAGTTTATTAGGCAAAGTGCCTAAAATACCTTTTACTTGGTAAAAGTGCAAGTGCCACTGATCTGTTAGCCCTCGTTCATAGTGACGGAAGTGGGCCCATGTCTAGCTAGGCTAGATGTGGATATGAATACTGCGTAACCTTTAAGGATGTGGCATCACGTTATGGTTATGTGTTCTTATGAAACACAAGTCAATAACTTTTGATAATTCAAAGAGTTTCGACACGAAGTAGAAAAACAGACGGTAAAAGTATTAAAAACATTACGGTCAGACCATAGTGTAAAATACTTAGACATATGAGTTTCAAGATTACTTGAAAGAATGTGGTATTCTTTCACAGTGGACTCCTCCCAGAACACCTCAATTTGACGGTGTGTCCGAGCGGAGAAACCAAACTTTATTGGATATCGTAAGGTTCATGATGAGTTGCTCTGAGCTACCAATTTCCTTCTAGGAATACGCATTGAACAGTGCAATACTTATTTTGAATAAGGTTCCATGAAAATCAGTTAAACAGACTTCATATTAGATATGAACAGGAAATAAACCGAGTTTCTCATTCCTGAAGATTTGGGAATGATGGCATACGCTAAATGTTTGGATGGTACCAAACTAGAACCCAAATCGGATAAGTGCTTATTTGTAGGTTGTCCTATGGAAACCAAAGTATAGTACTTATACAACTCACAAGAAAACAATATAATTGTTGCTCTCCATGTGGTTTTCCTAAGAGGAATTCTGTATGCAGTGGTAAATGGGAGGAAAGTAAAACTCGATGAAAATCGGAGTAATACTGTTCCAGGCACCAAGTCCTCACGGAACACCAACAGTTCATCAGGGATGAAACTATACCGATAATCTTCGAACACACAAGAATCGCGTAGGTCGGAGAGAGTAAGAAAATAACCTGGGAGGTATTGGTTTCTGATCTCACCTCATGTAGATGTTAATCTTATTGAGGATATTTAACCGGCTACGTATGAGGAAGTGATATAAGGTATCGACTTCTTTTTATGGCAAAGTGCCATGAAGTCCGAAATGGATTCCATATATACAACCAAGTTTGGACACTGGTTGATGTACCAGAAGACATTGTGCCTATTGGTACTATCTGAGTCTTCAAGGAAGACATACATGGATGGCAATATATAAATGTACATAGCTAGGCTTGTACAAAAAGGGTATCGTTAATGATATAGTGTCGAATACGACGAAACCTTTTATTTATTACCATGATTAAATCCATTTGGATAATTCTTGCTAATGCAGCATATTTCATTTATGAAATATGGCAGATGGACGTCAAAACCACTTTCCTTAACGGAAACCTTTTGGAGGATGTTTACAGCGTCCTGACGGTTTTGTCGTGCCGAGACATGCAAACAAGGTTTGCAAGTTAAATCGATCCATTTATTGATTGAAGCAAGCATAGCGTTCTTGGAACCAAAGTTTTGATGAGATCATAATTGTATATGATTTCATTCAAAACGAAGATAATTCTTATGTATATAAGAAAGTTAGTGGGAGCGCACTGAAAATGATTGTCCTATACATTGATAATGTATTGTTTCTTAGCAATGACATTCTAATACTAAAATCGGTGAAAGCTTGGCTTTCATTAAAATTCTCCATTGAATACCTGGGAGAAGCAGGCTTTATTCTAGGAATAAAGATCTACTGGGATATATCTAGAAAGCTGCTGACACTCTCTCAGTGTTCGTACGTTTTGTTATGTACGTGACCTGGTGTCTCATATACTTTGAGCATATGGAGTCACAATCAGGCCAATCCAGGTGATGGTCACTAGATTGATGTTAAGAACATCCTTAAGTATCTTAGACGAACTAAGGATGCGTTCTTAAAATATAGGGAAAGGAGAACTTGAGGTAACTAGGTTCACCGTTGTAAGTTTCCAAACCGACAAAGATGACTTTAAGTCGCAATAAGGGTACATATTTAGTTTGAATAACATAACAATGAGCTGGAAATCTTCCAAGCAAGATACTATTGCCGAATAAGCAACAAGAACGGAACATTGCTGCAGCTGAGGCAAAAAAAAAGCATTTTGGATCTATATAATCCTAATTGGATTAAGTGTAGTTCTGTTAGCAGCTGAACTAGGCTACATCAGGCTGAGGAACCGCAGTCTCATCAACGATCCAAGTATGTACTTCAAATGATTCATCTGATTCGTTCGGTCATACATCGTGGCGATGTGTGATGACCGAATAAAACGCATCAGACGATAACATTGCAAATCCGCTGACGAAAGCTTTTTCTCAGCAGAAGTTTGAGCGACTCGTACATAGTTCAGGTGTAGGACACTTGAGTGATTGGCTATAGGCCAAGTGGGAGATTGTTGGATAATTATGACCCATAGCATCACTATTTGTACATAACATGGTGTTGTTGTACAAATTAACTATGTGACAAAGGAAATTGCTCTTTAATCATTTGTAATTAGATTACCTAGATATACAAAAGATAAAAGTCCATATGATTAGTACCAGATTAATAAGATATGAGACAATATTAATTCACTAAGGTTTAATCATTAAATATCCCCAGTCGTAGTATTATCGAGACTGGACATCGATAATGCGGAATAGACTAGTATTACACTTGTGCGTGTTATGGAAGCATAGCAACATAATTATCATATATTTGGGTATTGGATACTCATGCAAGTGTAATATGAGGTTCTGTTTACCGATGGTACGGAAACAGCTTCGCTCTGGATAGACCCATCGGAATCCCATTGGTAGTATGACTATGTGTCTATGGGAGTCCGAATCAGGGTAGGTGTATTTAGTCTAAACCTGAGACATCCATCGCTAATACTTACGACAATCAGTATACTTTAGTTTTGGTCGTCTGGGGCTTTAACAGGTTCTGTGTACGCCTCTTCTGGGTATACTGAGAATCGTAGTGTATTGGGTGTGATGTCAAGATGGAAGTATCACTTCAGTCATATGGAGATGATGATCACACAGGATATGGAACTGGTACTCTTGTATGCTGCAGCTATCAGGATAATATGACAAGGTCATGATTATCCGATTATAGAAACTAGTTACCAGAGATCTGATATATGCTTCGTACGGGGCAGACACAATTCTAGCCCCAGGCCTAGCATGTGACATTCGATACTGGATCGTAATACACAATACTATGTATGCTACGACTGAAAAAGATTACATATTCATTTAAAGAATATTTCTGGAGAATTGGGTAGGCACGGTGCTTTGCTAGAAGCCAACCATGTCTTGTAAATCGGTAAGAACATGGTACTGGGTACGCACGTGTTCGGATAGCCCGATGGCCGGATTTACTGCCAACATATCCATGGATCTCTTGGGTCGCTTCCTGAAGATTCACCGTTGAGATTTGACTCGAACAGAAAATTAATCTGGGATTAATTATGAGAGAGAAAATTAATCTGGGATTAATTAGGCAATAAATTAATCTGGGATTAATTAAAAGAGAAATAATTAATCTGAGATTAATTACGTCGAGAATTTATCTGGGATTAAATTCGTTTAGAAGAGAGAACGCGATTAATTTAGAATTAATCGGTAAAGTATATTTAATAGTGAAATTAGATTTTACTTTTTAATTGGGCTAAAATAATATATTAGATATATTAAATGAAATCGGATTTCAAAGCGGAATTAAAATTAGATTTTAATTCAGCGAATGAATTAATTTAGAATTAATTCGCAAGCGACTTTCGTAATAATTTTGTTGGGCATTATTATTTAATTAAATTAGATTTAGTTAAGTCGCGACGGAAAATTCGTTAATTCGAAATTAAACGAACCCGAGCCCGAGCGAAGTTGCTCGTTGCGATTGTTCGAAGTAAATTCAGAATTTACAAGTGGTGAGACCCACTTGACTTACATCGCAAGTTTGACATGTGATGGAAGTTGTTTTAGCTTGAGTGTAAAACTTGCTTTACTTATTTTTTACTCAACACAATCTCAACACACTTTGTAATTCTATATTCATTTTTTGAATGAGATATACCAAACTAGGATTTGGAAAATGCTTTATGATTTTAGAAATCAAAAATTGCACTATTCTCTCTTCTCTCTCTCAAATGCTGAACACATAGCTTCTCTTAGAGGAAATTTTTTCTTTCATTTTGTTCTTGCTAGCACATCAAGGAGTGAATCAAGGTGATAGGGAAACTCACCCAAGTGTTGGAAACACTCAAGAAAGCTTGGAGCTTCCACCGAAATGCATGAAAAATTTTGAACTCAATCCGATCAATGTGAGTAATTCCGCAACTCTTTTCATTTTATTCACACACAAATCACTCTTAGACGATCTTGGCATGTTCTAGGAACACTTACATTTACAACAAACTCCACTACATCTCTCTTCATACCATCCCACCAACAAACTCCACTAGCAATGCACCCAGATTTGTTACCTGAAAACTCACTCTATCTAAAATACATTTATGCATCTGTCTAGCTGGTTGCCACCTTTCAATTGGCAATGAGCAAAACTCCCCATGGATTTCCTACTTAAGGCATCAGCTACCACATTGGCTTTACCAGGGTGATACTGAATCGAACAATCATAGTCCTTCAGTAACTCAATCCATTGCATCTACCTCAAATTAAGATCCTTTTGACTCTGAATTTACTTGAGACTTTTATGATCAGTAAAAATCGTAAACTTTTCACCGTACAAGTAATGTCGCATATCTTCAAGGCGAAAATTATTGTTGCCATCTCTAAGTCATGGGTGGGATAATTCTGTTAATAAGGTTTTAGTTGCCTAGAAGCATAGGCAATAACTTTTACTATTTGTATCAACACACATCCAAATCACACTCTAGAAGCATCACAGTCACCATAAACCCTCATGATCCTGATGGTAAGGCTAGAACATGAGCGGTAGTCAACCATCGTTTAAGCTCCTGGAAACTACTTTCACATGCATCTGACCACTCATACTTCACATTTTTCCATGTCAATCGAGTCAATGGAGCAACTATTCTAGAGAAGTTTTCTACGAATCTCTGGTAGTATCCTGCTAATCCGAGGAAACTACGAATATATGTCACGCTAGTGTGTCTATGCCACTTTTGAATAGCTTCAATTTTTTGGGAATCCACACCAATTCCTTATTTTGACACCACATGTACTAGAAACACCACCCTAGATAACCAAAACTCACATTTAGATAACTTAACAAACAGCTTGTGCTCTCTCAATGTCTGTAGCACCTAATGTAAGTGTTTTGTGTGCTCGTGTTCACCTCGTGAGTACACCATGATATAATCAATGAAACTATCACAAATCGATCCAAAAAGGGGCCTGAATACCCTATTAATCAAATCTATAAAAGCTGCAGGGGCGTTAGACAAACCAAATGACATTACCAAGAACTCGTAATGCCCATATCTAGTCCAGAAAGTTATCTTCGGTACATCACTTTTCCTAATCTTCAATTGAGGATATCCTGACCGAAGATCTATCTTTGAGAAACACTGTGCTCCTTGAAGTTGATCAAACAAATCATCGATCATCGGTAGTGGGTATTTATTCTTAATCGTCACCTTATTTAATTGCCGATAATCTATACACAATCGAAATGACTCATCCTTCTTCGTTATAAATAACATTGGGGCACCCCATGGAGACACACCGGGATGAATGAAGCCCTTATCCAGCAAATCTTGCAACTGTACCTTCAATTCCTTAAGTTCTGCATGAGCCATCCTATATGGAGGAATTGATATAGGTTGAGTGCCTCGAATTATATCTACACAAAATTCAATCTCCTTATCATGTGGCAAGCTTGGCAACCCATCTGGGAAAACATCAGGATACTCTCTTAACACTTGAATCCGATCAATACTCTTTTTTTCCACTCTGTTATCCGTCATGTAAGCTAGATATCCCATATTTTTCTTGCAAAGAAGTTTTTATGTTTGCACTATCGATATCAAATTATGAGGTACTATATTCCTATCCCCCTGATAAACTCTAACTGGTTGATCAAGATGAAAGTCTTCTCTTGAAAATCCACCACCGCATTATATGTAGCTAAACATGTTGGACAATTATGACCCATAGCATCACTATTTGTAAATGACACTGTGATTTTTATACAAATTAACTATATGACAAATGAAATTACTATTTTATCATTTTGTAATTAGATTACTTTGTTATATAAATGATAAAAGTCCTTATGATTAGTTTCGGATTAATAAGATATGAGACAGTATTAATCCACGAACGATTAATCATTAAATATCCATAGTCGTAGTATTATCGAGACTGGACATCGATAATGCGAAATAGACTAGTATTGCACTTGTGCGCGTTATGGAAACTTAACATCATAGTTCTCATATATTTAAGTATAGGATACTTATGCAAGTGTGATAGGAGGTTCTGTTAGCCGTTGGACCGGGAACAGCTTCGCTCTGGAAGACCCATTGGAATCCCATTGGTAGTATGACTATGTGTCTATGGGAATCCGAATCAGGGTAGGTGTATTTGTTCTTAACCTGAGACTTGCATTGCTAATACTTGCGACAATCAGTACGCTTTGGTTTTGGTCGTCCGGGGCTTTAACAGGTCCAATGTACGCCTCTTTTGGGTTTATTGAGAATTGAAGTGTATTGGATGTGATGTCAAGATGGAAGTGTCACTTCTGTCATATTGAGATGTTGATCACGCAGGATACAAAACTGGTGCTCTTATATGCTGCAGCTATCGGGGTAATATGACAAGGTCATGATTATCCGATTAAAGAGACTAGTTGCTAGTGATCTGATATATGCTTCGTACCAGGCAGACACAATTCCAGCCCCAGGACTAGCATATGACATCTGATACTGGATCATAATACACAATAATTAGTATACTACGCTTGATAAAGATTATGTATTCCTTAAAAGAATATTTCTGGAGAATTGGGTAGGCACGGTACTTTGCTAGAAGCCAACAATGTCTTGTAAATCGGTAAGAACGTGGCACTAGGTACGCACGTATTTGGATAGTCCAATGACTATATTTACTGCCAACATATCCAGGGATCTCATGGGTTGCTTCCCAAAGATTCACCGATGACATTTGACTCGAATAGAATTAATCTAGTATTAATTATGAGAGAGAAAATTAATCTAGGATTAATTACGGCAAGTATTTATCTGGGATAAAATTCGAATAGAAGAGAGAGAGCGATTAATTTGGAATAAATCGATTAAATAATATATTAGATATATTAATTGAAATTAGATTTCAAAGCGGAATTAAAATTGGATTTTAATTCGAGCGAACGAATTAATTTAGAATTAATTCGTAAGCGACTTTCGTAATAATTTTGTGAGGCATAATTATTTAATTAAATTAGATTTAATTATGTCGCAACGGTAAATTCGTTTATTTCGGAATTAAATGAACCCGAGCCCAAGCAAAGTTGCGTGTTGAGTTGTTCGACTTAAATTTGGAATTTAAAAGTGGTGGGACCCACTTGACTTACATCAACATGTTTGACATGTTATGGAAGTTGTTAATGGTTGTGTAAAGCTTGGATTGCTTATTGAATACACACACCAAAACCAACACACTTTGTTTTTTATTTTCAAAGACATATACCAACTTTTGATTTTGGATTTGGTAATTGATTTTAGAAATCAAAATATCAAACAAACAAAAAGCTCTCTCTGTAGGACACAGAAATCGACGACGCTGTTCCAGGCTCGCGGCCCGGTCGGGAGTACAAAGTAGTCCGCTGTTGGAATTCTCTAAGCTTCCCAAGAACGAATCAAGCAATGAAAATAAGTGCGAATACAATCAAAGAAGTCACGGAATACTCACATCGATCGGTTGAGGCAATGCGACGAACAATAAAACATTTTCTGCCCTTCTTGGCAAATCACGGCAGTGGCAGTTTCCAAGTCCTCCATTTTCGGCTTTGATCCTTCATGCAAGCTCCAAGCTTGTGATGAAACGATTCCATGCACACGAGTGGGTTTCCTTATCACCTACGGACGACTCCGGAGTGTGCTAGCACCTTGATTTTGCAACAAAATCACTCATTTTCTACTCTTACTGCTCACGGCAGTGAGCAAACCAGAAGCTCAAGAACAGCCCACTTTGGGCGTGAGAATGGGAGAGAAGAGAGAGATGAGAGAAGTGTTAGGTTGTTGTTTTTAATTGTGTATCTAATATAATAATTATTAAAAGTCAAATACCAAAATCAAATAAAGGTAAATATCTTTTAATTAATCCAACAACTCACATCAACCATCACACTTGAGTGTCAAACACTCAAACATCAACTTACATCAAGTCAATCAAGTTGTCAAGTCACATCACTCAAAGTGACAAGTGATTTGACGCTTGAAGTGACTAACGATTTGACGCTTGATGTGACTAATGATTTGAGGCTTGATTTGACTTGCGTGGCGCACTCGAATTCAAAATGCGAATGCGCTCGCAAACAATCCCGGGCTCGGGTTCGCTAATTCCAAATTAACAAATTTTTCATTGCGACGTAATTAAATAATTATGCCTAGCGAATCACTATTCACGTCACTAACGAATTAATTCTAAATTAACTCGTTCGCCAGAATTAAAATCTAATTTTAATTCCGCGTCGAAATCCAATTTAGTATATCGAATATATTAATTAATTGATTAATTCCAAATTAATCGTTATCTCTATTTTATGATATTTTATCCCATATAAAATATCTCCGCAATTAATCCCAGATTAATTTTCTCTGTCATCTAATTAATCCCAGATTAATAAAAGTGCGAATCATACGTCATCGGTGAATCTTCGGGAAGCAACCCATGAGATCCCCGGATATGTTGGTAGTAAATTCGGTCGTCGGACTATCCGAACACGTAAGTACCTAGTACTACGTTTATACCGATTTACAAGATAAGGTTGGCTTCTAGAAAAGCGTCATGCCTACCCAATTCTCCAGAAACATGCTTACAGGAATATAAGGATCTATATCAGACGTAGTATACATAGTATTGTGTATGTCGATCCAGTATCAGATGATCACGTGCTAGGCCTGGGCTGGAATTGTGTCTGCCCCGTACGAAGCACATGTCGGATGTCTGGTAACTAGTCTCTATAATCGGATAAACATGACCTTGTCATTTTATCCCGATGACTGCAGTACATAAGAGAACCAGTACCGTATCCTATGTGACCATCATCTCCATATGACTGGAGTGACACTTCCGTCTTGACATCACACACCCAACACACTACGATTCTCGATATACCCAGAAGAGGCGTACACAGAAACCAGTTAAAGCCCTGGACGACCACAACCAAAGTATATTGATTGTCGCAAGTATTAGCGGTGCAAGTCTCAGGTTAAGACCAAATATACCTACCCTGATTTCGGACTTCCATAGACACATAGTCATACTACCAATGGAATTCCGATGGGGTCTATCCAGAGCGAAACTTTTTCCCGTACCATCGGTAAAACACAACCTCCTATTACACTTGCATGAGTATCCTATACCCAAATATATGAGAACTATGTCGTTATGCCCTCACAACGCGCACAAGTGTAATACTAGTCTTTTACGTATTTATCGATGTCCAATCTCGATAATACTATGACTAGGGATATTTAATGATTTATCATTCGTGGACTGATACTGTCTCATATCATTCTCAATCCAGGAATAAATCATAAGGACCTCATATCATTTATATATCTTGGTGATCTAATCACAAATGATAAGAGTGAAATCTCATTTGTCACATAGTTAATTTGTACAACAACACCATGATCTGTACAAATAGTGACGCTATGGGTCATAATTGTCCAACAATCTCCCACTTGGCCTATAGCCAGTCACTTGAGTGTCTGACACCCGAACTATGTACGGTTGGCTCAAACTGCTGAGGAAAAGCTTTCATCAGCGGATTTGCATGATTATCATCTGATGCGATTTATTCGATCATCACATCGCCACGATGTATGATCCGAACGAATCAGATAAATATCAAAGTATGTATCTGGATCGTTGATGAGACCATTAATCTCTTAGCCTGCGCTGTAGCCTAACTCAGCTGCTAACAGAACTATATCTAATCTAGCTAGATTTGTTGTCGACCCAGAAAGCTTCTATTGCTGCCTCAGCTGCAGCAATAACCCGTATTTGTTGATTATTCGGTAACAGTATCTTGCTTGGAAGATTTCCAGCTCACTGTTCCGTTATTCAAACTGTATAGTACCGTTTGTGACTTATAGTCGTTTAATCGGTTTAGGAAATTTGCTACAGTGATCCCAGTCACTTCAAGTTCTCCATCTCCACAGATTAAGACAGCATCCTTAGTTCTCTAAGAAACTAATGGATGTTTTTAATATCAATCCAGTGACTATCACTCGGATTGGCCTGTTTGTGAATCCATATGCTCAAAGCGTATGAGACACCAGGTCGCGTACACTTTTTCAATGTACGATTTCTCGGAGAGTTTCATGAAAGCCAAGCTTTCGCCGATTTTTATATGGGAATTTCATTTCCATGAAATGATGTATATTATCATTATTTATATAGGACAACCACTGTCAGTGCGCTCCCACTAACCCTCTTATATACACAAGAATCAATTTCCATTTTGAATTAAATCATATACCATTATGATTACATCAAGACGGTAATTCTAAGAACCTAATGCTTGCTTCAATCAAAACATGGATCGAATAACCTGCAAACCTTGTTTTCTAGTTTAGGTACGACAAAACCGACATGATGTTTTAAACATCCTCCAAAAGGTTTCCTTTTAAGGAAAGCAATTTTGTCGTTCCAGCTGCCATATTTCATAAATGAAACATGCAGCATCTGCAAGCATTATCCAAATGGATTTACCGTGGCAACAGGAAAAAGGTTTCATCGTAATCAACACAATGTTGTTAACGATACCTTTCCGCTAAAAGCCTAGCTTTATACGTTGGTATGTTTCCATCCATGTACGTCTTCCTTGAAGTCTTATAAAGTACCAATAGGCACAATGCCTTGCGGTACATCAACTAGTATCCAAACTTGTTGATTTACATGGAATCCATTTCGGATATCATGGCACTTTGCCATAATAGGGAGTCGATACCTTGTATCAATTCCTCATACATAGTCAGTTCGTATACCTCAAAAGATTGACATCTTTACGAGGTGAGATCAGAAACCCATACCCCAGGTTGTTTTCTGACTCTCTCCGACATACGCGGTTCTTGTGTATTCGAAGATTACTGGTATAGTTTCATCTTTGATGAACTATTTATGTTCCATTAGGAATCGGTGCCTTGAACAGTATTACTCCGATTTTCATCGAGTTTTACTATCCTCCCACTTACCACTGCATATCGGTATTCCTCTTAGGAAAACCGCATGGTGAGCAACAATTAAATTGTTCTCTTATGAGATGTATAAGTATTATACTTTGGTATCCCTAGGATAACCTACAATTCGCACTTATCCAATTTGGGTTTTAGTTTGGTATCATCCAAACATATGCCTAGCATACCCAAATGTCCAGGAATGAGAAACCCGGTTTCTTTTCCGTTCATATCTATAGTTCTTAACTATTTATGAAGTCTGTCAAACAGATTTTATGGAACCTATTCAAAATAAGTTTTGCACTGTCAATGTTTATCCGTTGAAGGAAATGGTAGCTCAGAGCGACTCATGATTAACCTTATCATGTCCAACAAGATTCGGTTACTTTGGTTCGGACACACCGTCAGGATGACGTGTTCCGAGAGGAGTCCTCATTTGAAAGAATACTATACTCTTTCAAGTATATTAGAAACTTATTGCTCAAGTATTTTCCATTACGGTCTTACCGTGATGGTTTAATACTTTAACCGATCTGTTTGTCTATTTCGTGTCGAAAACTTTAAAATTTTCTGATTTGTGTTCTTCAAAAGAAACACATAACCATAACGCAATGCCACATCCGTAAAGGTCACGAAATATTCATATCCACCTCTAGCCTAGCTAGACATGGGCCCAGTTGCTTCACTATGAACTAGGACTAGCAGATCGGTGGCATTTGCACTTTTACCAAGTAAATAGTATTTTAGGCACTTTGTCCAATAAACTAGATTCGTAGACTTTATTTGAATGGGATCAAATTAGTCCTAGTACCCACTCTTCAAAATTATGGATATACGAGTCTTGTTTAATTGTGTCCCAGACAACAATGCCACATATTAGTTTCTTCTGATCAAATCAGTTTGAGCTATTTGTTTGTCATGTTATACGTTTGAGATTTATTTATATCCAAAATATAAATGTTGTTATTCAAATCTAATGTGTTTATCTCAATATCATCATTATATAATAAAATACTTTAGTGTTCTATAATATAAAGGTAAATCTGCAACGGATTATACACTTATATAGAGATAATGTTTCTAGTCAAACTAGTTACATTATAATAGTTTCCAAATTTAGATACACACCCGAAGGTAGTTCCTAAGTTTAGGTATCTACGGTTAAAAACAACGACTTTCGTCCCATTTTCAATTCACAGATCAAATCTCAATCTGAAGTTAGTATCCTGCTCATAGCAGATTCTAAACATCAGTATATATTTATTTACCACACTAAGTATTTAAAATCCAATTTCAATACTAGTATTGAATATATTTATGGCAAACATATTTGAAGTCAGAGCCTTGCTCGTCTTCAATACCTTCATGTCTGCCTTGTCCAAACGGCAATCACGCTTCCATGACCTCATTTGCCACAATTTAGGCAGACATTTTGGGATATGTCCTTTATCTTCCCAGAAGATTATAATGATTTTGCCTTTGCCAATTTCAACACTCCAGAAGCCTTCGGCCTAGCCTCGGCCTTCTAGAATATCAAAGTAAGATGCGCCTTGCGCTACTTGCCTAATTGCAAACTTTGACTTTATCTCCTTGAGAATAGTCATTAACTCTTCAAGAGTTATTATTGTAATTTAGTACTTCTAAAATCTAAGTATAGATCTAAGAAGATCCTTCAATTTCTTTATCATACTTTAAGAATCTAATCCTTAGTTCTGATTAAGAAATTAAGGATCTACTGCGACAAGCTTAATGGATTAAGCACTAAAGTTATCATTACATGAATCTTCCAAAGATTATGCTCTACTATTTGCTTAACTCCGGGCTTAGGCATAATATGTTATTTTATCAAATAAAGTAGTAACTTATATTTTCCAGGACCATCCTGAAACTTTATTCCCATTTGAAAATTAAACCATTTAAATATATTTTCCCGACGATCATGTTTTAAATGTCAATCTTTCAATTTTATCTTGATTCTAATAGTCCAACTATTTAATCAACGATTTAGGTACTATTAAATATAATGATTATTATAGTCCAACTATATAATCAACTATACTTTTAATAAATCAAATACATTGATTATTATAATCCAATTATATAATCAATTATAAATGAATAGTTTGAATACAGTCCAACTGTTTTATTAAAACAACAATTTAATATTAGTCCAACTAACATTTAATATATTTGACGAATGATATTTATTTGAGCGTGTATGGCAAGTAATTAAACGAATATTGCAAATTCAATTCTTGCCTCCCACTATTTTTCGGCGAGCCTCTAACCTCTGTCGAGTACTCGGGAAACCGTGTTTCCTAGCGAGCTAGGATCCCGTTAAATATCACACAATCTTGACTTTGGCCAACAAATTGTATGATAATTAACTAGGTAGATCTCTAAGATCAATTGGATCCAATCCAATTCCTAGATCCAGTAGGGGGACATCCAAGTCCGAAATATATATCTCATATATGCCAATATATCCAATATATTACCTAACCTTTTTCCTCTGAATCAGCTAAGCCTTGGCTTTGGCACAACAAACTTAGTGATCCCAGTTAAGCGTGACCCATTGACCATGGAAAGCTTCGTAATCAATGTCGATGGACAAGAAGTGGTCTTGACTTTGGCCAACAAACCACAACTTGGACAAGACACCAATATGGAACAAAGCTCTCGTGATTCAAACACATCCTCGACGAACAAAGGCCTTGACTTTGGCTAACAAACCAATGCCAGTCTTAGATCTTGAGTAAGAATCACTCAATGGAAGGAAAAACACTTAATATTGTTTGAGGGTTTTTCGCGTGCAAATTGGCAACCAATTTATTATCTTTGTTAAGGTCTCATCATCATACACCCTTAAACATGCATTCTAAACACATAATAAAGCGCGTATAAATAAAATAATAATGATATGCGGATGGATACTTTACACAATGATCCTAGATCAAATCTCTCCATTTTCCTCTCTCGCTAGCACAAGTATTTACTTCTACCCGTTACACTACACTTCTAAAGAAACCTCATTTACATTGAGGGGAATAGGTGAGAAGAGAAATACAATGAGAAATGAGGTAATAAGGCTGGACACGCAGGTCCAATTAATAAATCAAATTTATTACAAAATTTTTAAAATTGTCCCACCCATCTAATATCCATCCGATATACATTATTCATGCATCGCAACCATGTATTCACACAAGCATGTTATCAATCAATCTAATCAAATTAATTAATCTGATAATTAGTGACCATCCAATGTTCAAACAACGATTTGATTTTGCTCGAGTCAAACTCATTTTACGAATAAGTACTTAAAGTACGAATTCTCGAATTAAATTAAACTACAAAATTCAATCCAATTCAATTTGTATTTAATACTAATTCGCTATTTAATTCCAAATTAAATATTACACTTTATTAATAAACCTTTACGACTTAAATTCCAAATTTAATCGTTACGGGTCTCAAAGCCCGATTAACGTCCAACGTCAATTTAATTAAAGTCCAATGGGCTTTTAATTAATTTTTTAAGGCGTGGAATTTTGGTCAACTCGGGTCAAACCCAATAACCAAAGTCCAATCCGGGAGTTACCCCATAAGCCCAGAAATCAATTTAGGCCCATTAGGCCCAATTAAACTAATTAAGGTCCATTAGTCGCATTTGGGCTTTATGGAAGTGGTTTTGGGCCCAATTGGATCCAACCAATTTACCCTAAACCCAACTTAGTACAACCAAGCCCAATAAGCCCAATAACAACTTTCAAGCCTTATTTTAACAAAATAGGCCCAAATAATTAAATTACCAAATTCCAAATTCCCAATTTAATTACACAAAGTGTATAACACAATTAATTACCCAATTAACATTTCCAAAACACCAATTAGCCTAATTAATCATGCTCATCAACAACAAAACATGTCCAACATATTTTATCAAAAAATCAAACCCAATACACATGCTTTAACTCTTGGCTAAAGGGGATTTTTGTGTCAAATTCAAATTCAATCCAATTAAATTCAATTCAACATTAAATAAATATTCCCCAACATGATTCTAACTCATCTAATGGATCAAAAAATCAAAATTCACCAAGAATTAGGGCTATGTCATTCTCGGCCAAGCTAAGATATTTGGGCAAATTTGTTCCAAACAACATTTGATCAAATTGATCCAATCAATCTTCAATTAAAACACATTTAAGCATACTAATTCATCCAATTTCATTAAATCATGCTCAGACACATTTTACCCAATTTTAAGCCCTAAAATATTTTCATGCCTAACCTTGCTCATAGATACCATTGTTGGAATTCTCTAAGCTTCCCAAGATCGAATCAAGCAATGAAAATAAGTGCGAATACAATCAAAGAAGTCGCGGAATACTCACATCGATCGGTTGAGGCGATGCGACGAACAACAAAACATTTTCTGCCCTTCTTGGCAAATCACGGCAGTGAGTGGCAGTTTCCAAGTCCTCCATTTTCGGCTTTGATCCTTCATGCAAGCTCCAAGCTTGTGATGAAACAACTCCATGCACACGAGTGGGTTTCCCTATCACCTACGAACGACTCCGGAGTGTGCTAGCACCTTGATTTTGCAACAAAATTACTCATTTTCTTCTCTTACTGCTCACGGCAGTGAGCAAACCAGAAGCTCAAGAATAGCCCACTTGGGCGTGAGAATGGGATAGAAGAGAGAGATGAGAGAAGTGTTAGGTTGTTTTTAATTGTGTATATAATACAATAATTATTAAAATTCAAATACCAAAATCAAATAAAGGTAAATAGCTTTAATTATCCAACAACTCACATCAACCATCACACTTGAATGTCGAACACTCAAACATCAACTTACATCAAGTCAATCAAGTTGTCAAGTCACATCACTCAAAGTGACAAGTGATTTGACGATTGGAGTGACTAGCGATTTGACGCTTGATGTGACTAATGATTTGACGCTTGATTTGACTTGGTCGCACTCGAATTCGAAATGTGAATGCGCTCGCAAACAATCCCGGGCTCGGGTTCGCTAATTCCAAATTAACGAATTTTCCGTTGCGACGTAATTAAATGATCATGCCTAGCGAAATCACTATTCACGTCGCTAACGATATTAATTCTAATTAACTCATTTGCCCGAATTAAATCTAATTTTAATTCCGCGTCGAAATCCAATTTATATATCGAATATATTAATTAATCGATTAATTCCAAATTAATCGTTATCTCTCATTTATAATATTTATCCAGATAAAATATCTCCGCAATTAATCCCAGATTAATTTTCTCTCTCATCTAATTAATCCCAGATTAATAAAAGTGCGAGTCATACTTCATCGGTGAATTTCGGGAAGCGACCCATGAGATCCCCGGATATGTTAGCAGTAAATTCGGTCGTCGGACTATCCGAACACGTAAGTACCTAGTACTACGTTTATACCGATTTACAAGACAAGGTTTGACTTCTAGCAAAGCGCGCATGCCTACCCAATTCTCCAGAAACATGCTTACAGGAATATAAGTATCTATATCAGGCGTAGTATACATAGTATTGTGTATGTCGATCCAGTATCGGATGATCACGTGCTAGGCCTGGGGCTGGAATTGTGTCTGCCCCGTACGAAGCACATGTCGGATGTCTGGTAACTAGTCTCTATAATCGGATAAACATGACCTTGTCATTTTATCCCGATGACTGCAGTATATAAGAGAACCAGTACCGTATCCTATGACCATCATCTCCATATGACTGGAGTGACACTTCCGTCTTGACATCACACCCAACACACTACGATTCTCGATATACGAGAGAAGAGGCGTACACAGAAAACGGGTTTAAAGCCCTAGACGACCACAACCAAAGTATATTGATTGTCGCAAGTATTAGCGGTGCAAGTCTCAGGTTAAGACCAAAATACACCTACCCTGATTTCGGACTTCCATAGACCATAGTCATACTACCAATGGAATTCCGAGGAGGTCTATCCAGAGCGAAGCTGTTTCCCGTACCATCGGTAAAACAAACCTCCTATTACACTTGCATGAGTATCCTATACCCAAATATATTAGAACTATGACGTTATGCCCTCACAACGCGCACAAGTGTAATACTAGTCTTTTACGTATTTATCGATGTCCAATCTCGATAATATTATGACTATGGATTTTTAATGATTTATCCTTCGTGGATTGATACTGTCTTATATCATTCTCAATCCAGGAACAAATCATAAGGACCTCATATCATTTATATATCTTGGTGATCTAATCACAAATGATAAGAGTGAAATCTCCTTTGTCACATAGTTAATTTGTACAACACCACCATGATATGTACAAATAGTGACGTTATGGGTCATAATTGTCCAACACCCGCAGGGGACTAAACCGGAGAATAAATGAGTCACCACCCAGCGTGAACTGGGAAATGATTTAAGGCCGCACTCACCCCTCGGAAGGGAAGACCTCAAACTGTTAGGTTCGGAATGGTCCCTTACTTATGCCACTTGTAATGAACGGATTTATGCGATAATATAACCAAGTCTACGCAATATACATACGTAAGAATAACCTATATCTAAGTTTGCACACATAGGGGTAATTGAAATAAAAGCGAGCACACAATCCCATGAACATATGCGTGAACGTTTCTTCAAACGGTACGTGGAGTTGTATCCCAAGTACAGACCGCACTACCATCCATTCGAATTCGGATACGAAATTTACGTCTAGGTTTCCATCCGATATACCACGAGAAGAAACACTCAATCACTAACCCAATATTGACATACATGAAACATGATAATGCATATAACCATAAATAACTGAAGAAAATAAAACGAATGCGGAATAATAGAACAACAATAAACGAAAATTAAATGTGAAATAATAAAAGACTAATGATCCGAAATAAATGCGGAATAATAAATATGTGACCAAAGAACTTGGCCGTTTTCAATATAGGACTTTGCATACCAAATTGGACGTTTTCCACGTCCAACCAAGCATGCCGTGTCCGGGACGACAAAATAAAATATAATAAAGGGTGCCATCAGGTCTTACCTTTTAAGTCACCACTTGGAAGTGCGTTACACTGCTGTCGGAAGGGTTAATTCTCTGCAACTCCTCTGGTTCACTAGTTCAATGTTTTCCTTCGTCGCCTCACTATTTTGGGCTTCTGTTTTCTTTGTTTTGGACTGCTATTTTTGCTATTTTTTAGGTGCAGTTTTTTGGTGATTTAGGGAGTGTTTTAGGCTGTAATTTGGGTCTCGGCTTTGGCTTTGATTTATGTCGGTTTATAGCTGCTGCTGTTGCTTGTATCAATCGGTGGGATTTGTCTTTTTGTTCACGTATTTTGGTCAGTTTTGGTTGCTTGGCTTGTAGGCTATGCGTTTGGTGGCTTTGCGATTGCCACGTGATGTTTATTTGCTGTGTGTGCGCTAGTCTTTTAGAGGAGAGATCTAGGGTTTAAGTGTGGGGTCTGCGTGAGTGGGGTCTAGGCATGAGTCAGTTTTACGTTGAAAGAAGGTTATGGTATTATTTGTTTATTGCTTTAGGGTTTTTGGCCTTCACGTGGGCTTCTTGTGAGTGACAGTTTTCTAGGCCAAGGGTTTTAGGTTCGTGTTTTCAAGTGAATATGAGAGAGATAGCTTAGGGTTTTGTGAGTGGGGTTGGTGAAGGGGTGTAGTCGGTTGTGGCTGCTTTGTTCACGTAGCTGTGCATTTTCTGTAAGATGAGAAAGCCGAGAGGCTTTAAGAAAGGAGCCCAGAGGATTGAGGATTAAGGCTTAATTGTTTATGATTTTTGTCGTGAGAGATAGAGCCTTTGTGTGCAAGGTTTCTGAAGGGTGAAGGGTGCGTGAAAGGGAGTATTTGCGTGAAGGAGAGGAGGGCTGGTGTCTTTTGTGTTATGTTTTCTTGTTCAGTGTCTTTTGGTGAGGTCGTGAGTGTGAGAGCCAAGTGGTTAAGGGAGAAAGAGAGAGATAAGAGAGTTTCGAAGAGAGAAGGTTTTCAGTGTATTAGGGTTTTTTTGTGATGATGCCGTGAGGTTTTTTTTATTTTATAGAGAGAGAGATAGAGCGAGAAGGGTGTTGGTTGTTTAGGGTTGAGTTGCCGTGAATGAGCTCTCTCTAGGGGAAGTGTTTGGCTTATGGTCATTTTTATAAGAGTGGGTTAGGGTTGTCCTTGCATAGGTAGGAAAAAAAGATTGTGTGATCATGGGGAATATTTAATTAGTCTGTTATAAGGAAAGGATCTTTTTAGTTTAAGAAGGTGATTTATTTAGTTTAGGAAATAGATTTATTTAATTTAGGAAAGGGATTTATTTAATTTAGGCATGTGTTTTATTTAATTTAGGAAGTTGGATTTGATTTGATTTGTTTTAATTTAATTTAATTGGATGTGATTTAATTTAGACATGTGTTTTAAGTGTTTTAATTATTTTGGATTGAGCTTGGAGGCTTGGTTCCTTGGGCTTGGGCGTGTGGCTTTGGATGGGTGCGGGGTGGGTTTGAGGCTTAATATTTTTTAAAACAGGGATTAATCGGGCGAATCTGAGGCCAAAGCAAACGAATGAAATCTGACAAGGTATTGATTTTTGAATTTTCCCTTCCGACGTCTGTTTCCTGCGACTTCCATGACTTATCGGGTAGTGCCTCCATATGACGCTCATCATCGCGGCTTCATGCAAAAATGCAGTGCCTACAGTCACCCCCACTTTGATGGGACTTGTGCAGTATGTGACAGTGACAATCCTATCAAAGTTATGCATGCATTCTTACTTACCTGGCTCGCAAGCTGCTACCTGACTTGCTGTTGTTCTGAGATGTTTCAAGCTGAGTTGATCTGGTGGCGAGGTGCTGCGACCCTTAAGGTTCATCCCTGCAAGATGCTGTGATCTCTAGGTTCATCCATTCTTGAACCATTACTAAGTTTGAGATGAGGGTCTTGTTCTCGAATTGTGATGAGGGTCTTTTTCCCGAATTGAGATGAGAGTCTTGTTCCCTGAATTGAGTTGAGATTGATGGCGAGGTGCTGTGACCCCTAGGTCTTGTTCCCGAACCACCGAGTGGGTATTGTTCCCGAAGTGAGCCGACGGTCTTGTTCCCTAATTGAGTTGTGGGTCTTGTTACCGATTGTAGGTCTTGTTCCCAAATTGAGTTGCGGGTCTTGTTCCCGATTGTGGGTCTTGTTCCCAAATTGAATTGCGGGTCTTGTTCCCGATTGTGGGTCTTGTTCCCAAATTGAATTACGGGTCTCGTTCCCGATTGTGGGTCTTGTTCCCAAATTGAATTACGGGTCTCGTTCCCGATTGTGGGTATTATTCCCAAATTGAATTGCGAGTCTGGTTCCCGATTGTGGGTCTTATTCCCAAATTGAATTGCGGGTCTTGTTCCCGATTGTGGGTCTTGTTCCCAAATTGAGTTGCGGGTCTTGTTCCGGATTGTGGGTTTTGTTCCCAAATTGAATTGCGGGTCTTGTTCCCGATTGTGGGTCTTGTTCCCAAATTGAATTGCGGGTCTTATTCCCGAACCGTGCTGAATGTAGTGGCGAGGTGCTTTTGACCCCTGGGCTTTGTTCCCGAACCACCGAGTGTGGGCTTTATTCCCGAACTGTGCTGAATATGGGCTTTGTTCCCGAGCTGTACTGAATGTGGGATTTGTTCCCTGGGATTCATTCCCGAAACTGCTGATAAGGTAGGCCTCGGCCCTCGGATTCATTCCCGAAATGCTGATAAGGTTGGCCTCGGCCCTGGGATCCATTCCTGAAACTGCTGATAATGTGGGCCTCGACCCTGGGATTCATTCCTGAAACTACTGATAATATGGGCCTCGACCCTGGGATTCATTCCCGGAACTGTTGATAATGTGGGTCTCGACCTTGGGATTCATTCCCGAAAATTGTTGATAGTGTGGGCCTCGACCTTGGGATTCATTCCCGAAACTGCTGATAATGTGGGCCTCGATCCTGGGATTCATTCCCAAAAAATTGCTGATAATGTGGGCCTCAACCCTGGGATTCATTCCTGAAACTGTTGATAATGTGGGCCTCGACCCTGGGATTCATTCCCGAAACTGTTCCACGTTTTCCTTTTTTTCAAAACCTGCGAACAAAAACAAAACAAAAAATTACGTGCATGTGACATGTATGCATGTATGCATGAATGTATTTCCTATTCCGATGGGTTAGGCATTGTTTATGCTATTTGGCGCCCCTTGCCTACAAAAGTCTTCGACCGCCCCCTGGGCATGCTTATAGTTTCCTTTTGCCAGTTCTCTTCTGGTGATTGCTCAGTTTTCTTTGATCCCATGACTCAAGATTCCATTATGTCCCTTATTCGCGAGGTGGTAGACTAGTCGGCCCCAGTCTTGGTTTAGCTTTCTGCTCTCTGCTGTTTGCACTTGGTCAAGATGAACCACATGGTGGGGCATTCCATATCAACATGCTATATTACAAGTTACGAAATAGTCTCAATAGTTACACATATTATTGCCCTCAAAGAATGCCCAGTATTGAAACCATAGAACCTTCAAAACATTCAATGCAACTCAAATCCAAGTCTTTGAATAAATGATCTAAGCCAGACTCGAAGTGTGTGTTTGCAAAGGTTCCTTTGCAAATTCATCCCCAGGTAAGCCAACTCGATGATTTCGTCAAAAAATTGGGATCGATGGGTCAAACCAACCTACATGTCTCAATTATGCCTGCAGTTGCTTTTCTGTGCTCAATGTGGTATGGTTCTCTTTCTCTTTTGTCTCTTTTTTTTTTTCCTTTTCGTTTTTTTTTTCAACACACCTACCCTTTAAGGTAGCATTTCTCTTCATGGTGGTCCTAATACTCGCCCATGGGTAGTTTCACGCTTATCGGTTATAGGTGGTTTAATTATTTTCTTTAGAGACTTTTCTTTTATTTTCAACCATACCACACATCAGAACACAAGAAAATCAGGATAGACATTTAGGCGAACGGTCATTCACCGATCTACAATTTCTTCAACTAGTCACTTTACTAGCTACTCAAGTTTTCACTGCTAAGAACCTATGATTAAGTGCTCACGAGTCTAACCTAGATCAATTACTGAAATCATCAGATAAAAGTGTATCAAAGACTTATCATTTCTAAGGTTTAACCCCGAAGCAATCAATTTCATCATTGGACTTATGCCTAACTATTAAGCACTAAGAACAAATAAATTTTTTTTCTTTTTTTTTCTCTTTTTTTTGAGGCCCCCCAATGGTCTTTCTATTCTTTCCGTAAAGTTTTATGTTCCTCGGTTTCCTTTTCCCCGATATCCATGTTTGCTAAACTCTTTTTGACAAATCTTTCTTTCTTTCTTTCTAACCCAACAGATATCTATGATGGCTTTTAAGACACATGGGTTAACATGATGCGTGTATGTATGAGATGTATGAGATGCATGTGGTTATCAAAAGCATAAAGGGGCAACTTCTATATGTCATACAACTATGGTTCACATGCGGGTTTATAGGAGTGTAGACAAAGGCTCCCGTCAGCAAAGGATTGCCCACAACTAGGTCTCCCCACTCAAGGGTTCCGACGACCAAGTGAGCGCACACTTTTTTATTCGCTAAGGTACGTGCCAACGAGTGATGATACATGAATGACTGTCAAATGGATTCCTTATTGAAGATTCCCCAGAGGGAGGGTGGAGTGAACTCTCTTAAATACCCTTGCCTCTTAGGCTCTTATCGCCTTGGTGACAGGAATAAACAATAGATCCTCTAAATTAGTCCATCACGGTAAACATTGAGTAAATGATTATATAGGTGTCCTCACAGCTTTTCCTTTCGGCTATAGAAAGGTAGTGAGTGAAGGAAGACACCAAATCATTACCTAACTCTAATAATGCCTTTGGTTACACCCCTTGGAGTCAACCCACTTGTAGACACGGTTAAATAAAGCAAAAATCACAAACATTACAAGACATTATTTCGGGGCCGATTCTCTATCCCCTGTGGAGTCGCCAGACTGTAGGACACAGAAATCAGTGATGTTGTTCCAGGCTCGTGGCTCGGTCGGGAGTACAGAGTAGCTCGCTGGGGACTAAATCGGAGAATAAAGGAGTCGCCACCCAGCGTGAACTGGGAAATGATCTAAGGCCGCACTCACCCCTCGCAAGGGAAGACCTCAAATCGTTGGGTTCAGAATGGTCCCTTACTTATGCCACTTGTAATGAACGGATTTATGCGATAATATAACCAAGTCTACGCAACATACATACGTAAGAATAACCTATATCTAAGTTTGCACATATAGGGGTAATTGAAATAAAAGCGAGCACACAATCCCATGAACATATGCGTGAACGTTTCTTCAAGCGGTATGTGGAGTTGTATCCCAAGTACAGACCGTACTACCATCCATTCGGATTCGGATATGGAATTTACGTTTGGGTTTCCATCCGATAAACCACGAGAAGTAACACTCAATCACTAACCCAATATTGACATACATGAAATATGATAATGCATATAACCATAAATAACCGAAGAAAACAAAACGAATGCGAAATAATAAAACAACAATAAACAGAAATTAAATGCGAAATAATAAAAGACTAATGATGCGAAATAAATGCGGAATAATAAATATGTGACCAAAGAACTTGACCGTTTTCAATATAAGACTTTGCATTCCCGGTTGGACGTTTTCCACGTCTAACCAAGCATGTCGTGTCTGGGACGACAAAATAAAATATAATAAAGGGTGCCCTCAGGTCTTACCTTTTAAGTCGCCTCTTGGAAGTGCGTTACGCGGCCGTCGGAAGGGTTAATGCTTCGCAACCCCTCATGTTCACTGGTTCAATGTTTTCCTTCGTCACCTCACTGTTTTGGGCTGCTGTTTTCTCTGTTTTGGACTGTTGTTTTTGCTGTTTTTAGGGTGTAGTTTTTTGGTGATTTGGGGATTGTTTTAGGCTGTAATTTGTGTCTCAGCTTTTGCTTTGATTTGTGTCGGTTTATGGCTACTGCTGTTGCTTTTTTCAGTCGGTGGGATTTGTCTTTTTGTTCACGTATTTTGGTCAGTTTTGGTTGCTTGGCTTGTGGGCTATGCGTTTGGTGGCTTTACGATTGCCACATGATGTTTATTTGCTGTGTGTGCGCTGGTCTTTTAGAGGAGAGATCTAGGGTTTAAGTGTGGGGTCTGCGTGAGTGAGGTCTAGGCATGAGTAAGTTTTACGTTGAAAGATGGTTAAGGCTATTATTTGTTTATTGATTTAGGGTTTGTGGCCTTCACGTGGGCTACTTGTGAGTGACAATTTGCTAGGCTAATGGTTTTAGGTTCGTTTCCGAGTGAATATGAGAGAGATAGCTTAGGGTTTTATGATTGGGGTTGGTGAATGGGTGCAGTTGGTTGTGGCTGCTTTGTTCACGTAGCTGTGCGTTTTGTGCGAGATGAGAGAGTTGAGAGGCTTTTGAGAAATGAGCCAATCAGAGTGAGGATTAAGGCTTAATTGTTTATGATTTTTGTCGTGAGAGTTAAGGCCTTTTGTGTGCAAGGTTTCTGTGAAAGGTGAAGGGTACATGAAAGAGAGTATCTGCGTGAAGGAGATAAGGGCTGGTGTCTTTTGTGTTATGTTTTCTTGTTCAGTGTTTTTTGGTGAGGTCGTGAGTGTGAGAGCCAAGTGGTTAAGGGAGAAAGAGAGAGATGAGAGTTTTGCGAAGAGAGAAGGGTTCTCAGTGTATTAGGGTTTTTTTTTGTGATGAAGCCGTGAGGTTTTTTTTTTTGTTAAGAGCGAGAAAGGTGTTGGTTGTTTGGGTTGAGTTGCCGTGAATGAGCTCTTTCTAATGGAAGAGTTTGGCTTATGGTTATTTTTATAAGAGTGGGTTAGGGTTGTCCTTGCATGGGTAGGAAACAAAGATTGTGTGATCATTGGGAATATTTAATTAGTCTGTTATAAGGAAAGGATCTCTTTAGTTTAAGAAGGTGATTTATTTAGTTTAGGAAATAGATTTATTTAATTTAGGAAAATAATTTATTTAATTTAGGCATGTGTTTTATTTAATTTAGGAATGAGGATTTGATTTGATTTGATTTGTTTTGATTTAATTGGATGTGATTTAATTTAGACATGTGTTTTAAATGTTTTAATTATTTTGGATTGGGCTTGAAGGCTTGGTTCCTTGGGATTGGGCGTGTGGCTCTGGATGGGTGCGGGGGTTCGAGGCTTAATATTTTTAAAAACAGGGATTAACCGGGCGAATCCGAGGCCAAAGCAAACGAATGAAATCTGACAAGGTATTGATTTTTGAATTTTTCCTTCCGACATCTGTTTCCTGTGACTTCCGTGACTTATCGGGTAGTGCCTCTATACGAGGCTCATCATCGGGCTTCATGCAAAAATGCAGTGCCTACACTCTCCCTCTCCCTTTGTGCCGTGAACTTCATCTTCTCCAAAGGAAGATTTTATTGCAAAATTTTTCTTGAGCTAGCACTTAAAGAATCAAAGAATGTGATAGGGAAAATCATCCTTGAGTTTGGAAAACAACTCAAAGCTTGGAGCTCTCAACATACATGAAAGAATTTTAAATTCTCATCCATTCATTATAAGTATATTTCCGCAACTTCTTTGAATATTCACACACCGAAATCTTGTTGTAGAGATCCTTGGCATGTCTAGGACACTAACAATGGTATCAGAGCCTTTTCTAAGCATGATTTTATTCTAGGGTTTATATACTTAATTTTGGGGATTTTGTGTTTCGAGCATGATTTTTTTAAATTGGTTGTTTGGTTGAGCTTGCTCATGGTAATTTTTTGATTTTAGACCATTGGATGTGTTTAAAGCATGAGATAAATTGATTGTTAATTTAATTGGATTGAAATCAAATTATTTGCTATTTTATGTTATATTGTCGTGAACATTAGAATCATGTATAGATTGATTTTGCTTCAATTTTTGTTGGACATGAGTTGGTTAATTAAAACAAGATTAATTAGTTTAATTGATTAATTATGGCTATTACACTTTAATTAAAATTAATGTGATATTTGGAATGTTATATTAATTAAAGTTAGTCTTTAAAATTGGATTGGGGTAATTTGTTGTATTTGGGATTAATGGGCTTGGTTGGGCCAAGTTTGGTTTAAGACAATTGGATTGGATCCATATTGGGCCTAAAACCATTCCATAAAGTCCAAATATAACTATTGGGCCTTTTAATATTTAATTGGGCCTAATGGGCCAAAATTATTTTAAGGCAATAGTGATTCCTTATTGGGACTTGGCATCTTGGATTGGATCCATATTGGCCAAAGCCCATGCCTTAAGAATTAATTAAAAGCCCATTGGACTTTAATTAAAATAGTATTGGATACTAATTTGGCCTTTGAGACCCATTTAGATTGGATTTAGAATATAAGTCTAAAAGGCACTTAAATAAGTGTAATTATTTAATTTGGAATTAAATACAAATTAGTATTGGATACAAATTAAATTGGATTTAAAACTGTAGTTCGATATAATTCAAGAATACGTACTTTGAGTATTTATTCTTAAACGAGTTGGACTCGCGCAAATCAAATCGTTGTTTGAAGATTAGATGGTCATTAATTCAAAGATTAATTAATTGGATTAGATTGATTGAATAACATGCTTTGTGTGAATATATGGATGTATTGAATGAATAATATATATCGTGTGGATATTATAAGGGTGAGGGAAATTTTAGAAACTGTTGTAATAAATTTAGAATTTATTAAATTGGACCTGGGTGAGGCAGTACCCATCCTCTGTATGCACGTCGCAACTAATACAAACCAATAAGTCTCTTCTGTTTCACACGCCGCGATGCTACCCACCTGGAGTCGCGACACTCCCAATCCAGAAAAAACCATAATCTATTTTCCAATACGCGTCGCGATGCCAGGGAATGCGCGTCGCGACACTAGGCCATTTCCAGGGCCAAAATTAACTTCACTTATTTATACAACTCCTCCACACAACACAAGCCATAATCACAACAATACACAACATATCTTCCATTTCACCCTTAACACCATCTAAAAATCATTTATATAAATCCTAACATAGTTTTACACTTAGGGATTTCATAAATTGGGGGTTTCACAAACCCTTAATCTTTCAACTCAATAACCATAGATATATCCCCAAACCCGAACTATCAACACTCTTCAAGCTTGAAACCAACAAAATTTCAGTAATTTAAAGTTTGGGTTTACTCACCTTGAAATAAATTGTTTCTTCACAAATAGGATCTCCTAAGCTCCCTTGTTACTACTCTAAGCTTGCACGTGGCTTTAGGGCTCTAAAATTTGGGTGGAAATGGTGGGAATTTCTCTGCAAGTTTTGGTTATGGAGAATAAGAATAGAAGAGAAAAGAAATGTGAATGAGAGAGGAGAAAGAGGGCTGGATACTTCTTCAATATTCCCTTCCTTATGTTCTTGTTTTTTATACTGACAAATGTATAAGTAATGGACAAGTGTAGTAAACATATGGAAATTATAAACCTTCTAGATATAATGCTACTCGGCCAAATTTCATAGTTCTCATCGGACTCAAATAATTTAATCATGGTACTATAAACATTACTTCTAAAATTAGGTCCTTATATTACATCCATATTTCCATTACCGTCCGGGAAAATTTAGTCTCAACTACCAATTTACTACTCTAGTCGGGTTACGAAATTTTAATCGTTACACCATTAAATTAATATGATTAATCCAATTAATCCTAATTGGTCAAATAAATAATTAGAGTTATCCAATAATATTTTTTAGTTAATTGATAATTATAATATCAAATATCATTTATTATCAAATACACTGGCTATCCACGTGCTCAACGAGTACATTAAATATTACAGGACTCTCTAAGCTTGGATACGTTCGTCATATGAACCCTATTCATATGTACGAAAATCAGCCACCTTTGAATTTCGAAGAACACAAATGACCTTTCCAAACTATGCAAGCCGAGATCATCGCATATGTTTAAACAATCCATTCGTCACAGGTTATCTGAAAGGTACGTAGGAAACATAGATTACCCATCAAGTTTACAAAGTGCACATATCATATTATCGACAAGTCTACGATTCTTCATAACTAACCAGAACACTATTTTCGATGTATACAGTATCAACCTTAGGTGATTGACAGATGGATACCTGAACCCCTTAATGGTAAATATTCAGGCCGACCAATCCTATATAGATCCACATTTGATTAATGAATACATCAGTTCACACCCAACGAACATCCAACAGTCAGACCATGAAAGGTCTCTGACATGCATGTCATCTAAGTATGGAGGATCACACACAAAATCAATGTTATCATATTGTCATATGATCAGATATGCTACATGACTCGAGAAAATTCCTATTGACAGTGGAATGCACTATAAACTATTATGAATCGTCCAATGTGTCATTCAATATTCGCTCCAATGAATACCCACATGTCTATACGAGTTGACATCACTCATGGTTCATTGGGTCTGACCATTGGAACTCCAATTCAAATTTAAGACAAGTTTTAGTCTTCTAGATTATAGGAATTCGACCGTTTTCCTAAACCAATGACTAATAATATATCTTTTAAGAATAGTTTATAATAGCGATACTATCTGAACGACGGATCACACCCAGTGTCTAGTATCATTACATGACTATTCTAAAGTCGATATTATAATCAACATACAAATATATATATATCTAATAATATATATTTCATCTAGAATGTTTCGAGAGAATATAACATAATAATAGTTGCCATTATTAAAGTATTGAAATAGAAATATAGTTATATTATTATCTAATAATAAAATATCATACAATACATTATTCGAATTGGCGCTCGAAGCACCAACTCCGACACAAGGAAAATCGGAACGCGGAATGCAGTCTCTATTTCGTCCAGTACTCAGTTTTTATCAGGAAAGACCCTTCAGACCTTCTATATAAGCATAAGTTCGTCCCAAAATCAAAAATCAAGCCTCATAAAATACTTTTGGAGTCCCAGAGCCTAGAAGAATGCCTAGAGCAAGGTAAGGACGAATGCTTCAACTAATGCTAGAGTTTGAAGGCGAAGACTACAATGAGAATTTTTTCTTCATTTTTCTCTCTAGTTTATCTTTTATGAGTCATTGTTTTGTATCTATAATGATTAGCATATTTTTATTGATTATCATGAGTAGTCAAATCATTACTATAGTGTTGTTATGGAACTTAAGCATGTTTATTAATTAACTTGCATATTTTTATTCTCTTACGTTTGTTATTCATTATTTATTATTCTCTGTGCTTTGATGTATATTTTATTTGTCTGACCAATAATAGAATAGTCTTGATAAATCCATAAGAACTTGTCAGAAGGAATTTGGGTTAGCCGTGTAAATAATAGCACATGATCTACTTCAATTGAATATATTTCTCTTCATGATAGAAATATACCTGCAGGACATGTGTAGCCAATATTGAAATCTGACCTTAATGAATTTAGTTTAAATTAATTAATATAGACATATAGTTAATTGGTTTAAGTCGAATATATTTATCTGACCATCGAAAGAGGCTTGTAGATAGTTTAATGTTCTATGGTAATAATTCGTAACAACCTAATTGAATGAAAAGTGCTTGAACTCATTGTGTGCGTGCTTAGGTGAAGTTACAACCCTAAATTCTTTTATTATATAAGGTTCCCCAAAGTTAGTTATTTTCTCTTTATTTACTTACTTTTCAATTATTCAGTTTTTTAAATCTCTCTAGCCAATTGTTTAGCTTTAGTTAAATAGATTAGTTTTAATATTAATATGAGAAATAATAAGTCTCTGTGGGTACGATATTCGACTTTCTGTCACTGTATCACTTAAATGAAACGTGCGCCTGCGTGCGACATAAAATCGCGATCAAGTACCTAGTAGCTTCAAGGATTTACAACAATGACAGCAAGGTGAACAATCAAAATTATAATTTAAAATTTATTATAATAAATATATTTACAAATTACAGAAGAGGTTACATGGGATTGAATTGGAAAGAACTGCATACAAAATTGAAGAGATTGGCACTTGACTGTCTCAAAAATTAATGTTCCTTCAACTTAGAAAAAAATATTAATCAATTAATGAACCAAAGAAGATGATCAGTTGTGGAAAGAATATGTGTAGCTCCCATTTTATGAACAACTCAAAGTTGAAGTTAGACTGATGAAGTATTCTTCACTGCATGGAATTGTGAGACCACCCATTGGATGATCGAATCCGAATTCTTCTTCAGCCATATTTAGAAGGTCTTGGAATAGAGGATGATTCAAATATGATATTGGAATCACAAATCTCTTTCTGTAGCTTTCTCCAGCATAAATTGCAATGTGGCCTTTTGGCACATTATTTGTGCTGCTGGCTAAAGCCATTCTGATTTTTGCTGATAAAGTTCTCTGAAGTTTTTGTTTAGCATGAGCTAGCCCCATCAGTTGAATACCCATTATAGAAATGAAATCAAAGAATAAGCTTGATCACTAGAAAAGTTTTGGGGTGAAATGGTATCTTTACAAAGCCAAATATTTATAGGCAGATGTGTGAAAACTAAAGAAATTAACATAAAAAGAAATGGATAGGAATAGGAAATTGAGATGTCACTGAAGAAGAATCTTGGAAAACATAGCAGGTGAAAGAATAGGTTATGTCTCACATGGTTTTGCCATATCTATGGTTAAGCATTGGTGCCCTACCACATTTAGAAACCAAAAAGATAGAGGCTGCAATTTGTGGGTTTTGTATGACACGTGTCTTGTGTTTAATCTAATTGTAGTTTGGTATGTTCTTGGTATCAAAAAGGATATTTCAAATACAATTTTTTGCTTATTCATAGAAGCATTGAATTTAGCTGACTTTTGTGTGATTTGGGGCCTCTTTAATTTTTTTTTTTTTTTGCCAACCAGCCATTTTTCTCTGTTCCCTACTATTTGTCTAAACTGATGTCTCAACTTGCATATTGGCACAGCAAAAAATGATTCTTCTTAGTATTCAATCTCTAAAGTTTGCTCATGACAAAGATGTAGTGGTTGGTTGCACTCAGACTATTCATGTGTACTTAGGCGACATGAGAACATGTTAGTTCCATTTTTATTGGCAATGTCTGTAACAAAACAAGTTCAATTGAGTTGTAATGAGTCTTGAAGATCTCGGAGCAATTGGACAAGTATTTGGCAACATGAGATAGAGATTTCAGAGCGACGTTTACTCTTTTGCATATTTCAGAAGATTTAGAGCTCCAATTGACATGAGGTCAGTTGCATTGGAAAGTAGACTCGAAGACGATCACGTACATATAAAGAACTCATGATTTGGACAAGAGACGAGAAAGTTACAAACGTTTTAAGTTGCCCCTGAAAACCAGTCCGCGTTCCGCGTTCGAGTTGCGTTCGTCATTTCGTTCGAACGGTTTCGAGGCAGAGACTTTGCGTTTGAGTTGCGTTTGAAGTGCGTTCGAACGTCCCTGCGTAAGTAGGTTTCTTAGACACGTTTTTAAGCCAAAATAAGACTAGGAAACCCTTTTCCTTTGCCCTACCTATATAAACAAACATTAAGCCACATTCCCCAATAGTTGAAGCAATTATTTCTTGAGCCTAAATCTCTCAAAGCTTTCAACTTATTTGAATCCACCACTGAAGACTTCTTCTTCTTATTGTCTTCTTCATTAATGGTGTGATTCCATCTTTGTTAAACCTTCAAAACTTAACCCAAATTCCCTAATCCTTTAGAGTTCTTTAGGAGGAAGTTTGGTAGTCGGAGTTCCGGCGTCATTGGTGATATAATCTACTCAGAGACTTCAGAGGTTCTGAAGAAAACCGTGGGTCGCGGGCTTGAGGAGTTGCCTTGAGTTCTTGCAGTATAGAGGTACTTGAGTCGGTGGAGTTGCCACCATAGGTCTTGACCATCGCTGTAAGTTTTTCTCGATATAGTGGATTCGGGTGGTAGCCTATACCCGGTGGTTTTTTTACTCGGAAGAGTTTTCCACTTCGTCACCAAAATCATTGTGTTGAATTTTGTGTGGTTTGATTATTTTTGCTGCTTTAATTATTGTTATTGTTTTTACATTTGCAGCTTATTATTTTAGTTGGTTGATTTGTTAAATTGCCTGTTGCAATTCCATAGTAGCAGTAACAGGACTTGTCCTGCTTATTGTCTGTAATTCCGCATAGGGTCAGAACTTAGGATAACCCCGAATTTTCAATTGGTATCAGAGCCTGAACTCGATCCTTGACCCATTAGCTATGGACATAGTCAACCCTTAAATTGTGATACCCTCACATATCGTGATTTGGCATTGTTTACAAATAAGTTTAAGAAATTTCTTAAACCTAAGAAGAGTGGCCATAACAGTGATAGGGATATGGAGAATAAGCCTAGAGAGAGTAGGCATAGCATGAGAGAGTCTAGAGGGGATATGGATAATAGAACCCGTAGTGTCCAGTGCCATGAATGTGAAGGATATGGGCACGTTAGATCCGAGTGTCCCACATATCTTAGGGCTAAAGGCAAGAAAGCCATGGCAGCATCCCTTAGTGATTCTGAAGGTGATGATTCTCCGAAAGGCAATTATATGGCCTTTCCTGCTAGTGTGACCAGTGAGAGGAACGAGTATGTTAGAGATTCTGGTTCAGAATCCTCTCACAGTGAGTCAGTTGATGAGGACAGTCTTCAGGTAGCTTATGCTAAACTTTTTAAAGAGAGTTTAGCTATTAAGAAGACTAATTTAGAGGTCAATAAAAAGCTGAAAGCTGTTGAGCTAGAAAAGAATGAAGCTCAAGCCAAATTTGAGCAAAGCCTTTTGATGTTTGATGACCTGGAGGAGAGGAATATGGTCTAATTGATAAGGTCCTAGCTTTAGAGACTGAACTTGAAGATACTAGAACCCAGTTGTCTGTATTTTCTAGTGAGAAAAAAATGTGGATCGTATGTTAGGAATTATTTCTCAGCCTAACTTTAATAAGGCTTCTTCTTCCAAAGCTGTGCCTGTAGCAGCTAAACGTGACTTAGGTAAGAAACCTGTTGTGTGTAGTCATGTTTCTCCTCATGTTGTTCCTCGTCCTGTTTCCCAACCTCAATCTAGAGGTGTTGTGGGTAAACCTCGCTCTCATCCGAGGTTTGTGCCTGTGTGCCACCACTGTGGCAAGGATGGACATATTAGGCCTAAGTGTTCATATTGCACAAGCAAAAGAGAAGGCCTAAGAGTGTGTCTCCTAGATTTGATTCGTCAAATCTAATGTCTCAAGTTTCTGCACTAACCAAACAAGCTCAATTCTTGAGTGAGAAACTTGCTTTGTTGTCTGGGAACTCTCAGTGTGCATGAGGCTCCTAGAAAGGTTTGGGTGGGGAAGCAAGATGACTTCCCATCTACTTCTGCATGTCCTGATGGACATGATGAGAGTGCACTTCGGTAACTCTGCTTAAAGATGCATTTTATTTTCCCATTGCATGTGTGTGTGCGTGTGTTTTATGTTTTTGCACGTTTATTTTGTTTTCACAGCATATGGGTGTGGTGTGTCTTGTTTTTGTTATATATTCCTTGGTATATAGGATGGAAACCCGGACATAAATTTCATAGCCGATTCCGAATGGACGGTAGTATGATCTACACTCGGGATACAACTCCACGTATCATTGGATGTTTTGCAAGCTGTTTTGTGTCTTTATTTTTTTTGTGCTTTAAAACTGAAAAATCAAAAAAAAATTATATATTTTGAAAAAGACCAAAAATATTTTTATGGCTTGTTAGAGCATGAATAGCATGTGCATGTGATCCTGGTATGTAGGATATATGATTATGCATGTATGATATGCTGTTATTTTTCTTGATGCTCTATATACATAAGTGTGTGTGATAAAAACCTTTGGTATATCATGTGCTTGCACCTCACATACACGTTTTTATTTTATCAAGGCTTGGTCGCATGTATGAGTTTTTGGATTGGCAATCTAATTTCTACCATACTTTGTTTACTGAATAGTGTGACCTTTGACTAGATGACCTTGCTATCCCCTTGTAAAGGTAAAAAGAATTAAAAAAAAAATTGAGACTCAAGTGCAAAAGAGCCAAAATGGCCAAATTCAAAAGATAAGGGCAAAAACCCTTCACTCGAAAGAGATGTTAAATATGAGCTCATGATATTTTTGGGGTAAATAATATAGCATGCAACCAATGTTGCTTATTTTCAGGTCCTAGTGGTGCTGGGTTTGAACACATATTTTGTGGACTTGGTTTGTTTAGAGATGGATTTCTTTGGCTGTGTCCAGCTCATAAAATAAGGTCTTAAGCCTTGATTCGTTATGCACTTTATTTTTCACGCAAGTGCTTTATATGCTTTGGTGTTTATGTCATATGCATAAGTGTTGTATTTAGCACTTTTAAAATGATGCATATTGTTTCATGTCATAAACAGCTGAATACTGACTGGGTATCATTGTATCAGCTTGAAATGCTGTTTCAGTCAGTTTTTGACAGGATTTTTATTTCTCTCAGTATGTGCCTGTGTGGCTTCATGTTATTGCATACCATTTGTTTCTTCCTTCTGTGCACTTTTTCTGAGTTTTGGTTTACTTCCCGTATGTTATTTTGCTAACTCTATGTGTCTGTTAGTGAGGGGGAGTAATTCCTGTTTGTTTATGCTCTTGCTTGTGTTGTTCTCCTGTTCTCCTGTTATTTTTCCTGTTTCTTTTACCCTTTGTCATTTCGTGACAAAAAGGGGAGAGTAATATATTAAGGGGGAGAGCCTTAATATATAGGAGAGAGCCGTAGAATATCCTTTAGATATCTCCATTTTAGGGGAGTTAAGATTAAGGGGGAGAGAGATTTCTACTTGTACATGCATGAGATTTTTATCTGCTTTATGTTTACTTGATTATCCCAATGCTTTTCACGGTATATTATTGTTTGTGGATGTTTCAGGTAGCAGGTTTATTGCTGCGGTGGCATTATTTTCAAGACTACTTTGTTAGGTGTTAGATCGAGTCCATTTGTAATAAGTCACTGTTTTGATGGTTGACAGTTGACTATTTACTTTTTGGGTCTATTACCGTAGTCTTTGTAATAGGTAGTGTTTTGTCACAGAATGCCAAAGGGGGAGATTGTTAGTTCCATTTTTATTGGCAATGTCTGTAACAAAACAAGTTCAATTGAGTTGTAATGAGTCTTGAAGATCTCGGAGCAATTGGACAAGTATTTGGCAACATGAGATAGAGATTTCAGAGCGACGTTTACTCTTTTGCATATTTCAGAAGATTTAGAGCTCCAATTGACATGAGGTCAGTTGCATTGGAAAGTAGACTCGAAGACGATCACGTACATATAAAGAACTCATGATTTGGACAAGAGACGAGAAAATTACAAACGTTTTAAGTTGCCCCTGAAAACCAGTCCGCGTTCCGCGTTCGAGTTGCGTTCGTCATTTCGTTCGAACGGTTTCGAGGCAGAGACTTTGCGTTTGAGTTCGTTTGAAGTGCGTTCGAACGTCCCTGCGTAAGTAGGTTTCTTAGACACGTTTTTAAGCAAAATAAGACTAGGAAACCCTTTTCCTTTGCCCTACCTATATAACAAAACATTAAGCCACATTCCCCAATAGTTGAAGCAATTATTTCTTGAGCCTAAATCTCTCAAAGCTTTCAACCTTATTTGAATCCACCACTGAAGACTTCTCTTCTTATTGTCTTCTTCATTAATGGTGTGTTCCATCTTTGTTAAACCTTCAAAACTTAACCCAAATTCCCTAATCCTTTAGAGTTCTTTAGGAGGAAGTTTGGTAGTCGGAGTTCCGGCGTCACTCGTGATATAATCTACTCAGAGACTTCAGAGGTTCTGAAGAAAACCGTGGGTCGCGGGCTTGAGGAGTTGCCTTGAGTTCTTGCAGTATAGAGGTACTTGAGTCGCGTGGAGTTGCCACCATAGGTCTTAACCATCGCTGTAAGTTTTTCTCGATATAGTGGATTCGGGTGGTAGCCTATACCCGGAGTGGTTTTTTACTCGGAAAGAGTTTTCCACTTCGTCACCAAAATCATTGTGTTGAATTTTGTGTGGTTTGATTATTTTTGCTGCTTTAATTATTGTTATTGTTTTTACATTTGCAGCTTATTATTTTAGTTGGTTGATTTGTTAAATTGCCTGTTGCAATTCCATAGTAGCAGTAACAGGACTTGTCCTGCTTATTGTCTGTAATTCCGCATAGGGTCAGAACTTAGGATACCCCGAATTTTCAGAACATATTCTATTAGTGGAAAACAAGGGGAATAAACATCTTAAGCAAGCAACCTTTGTGTGTAAACTTTAATCTGGCTGTATGATTAATTGTGAATGCACTAGTATTGTAACATATGAATTTGAATGTAGAGAGTTGTTAAAATTTTTAAATAAGGAGTTACAAGTTTTGAAATCCAAATTATTATTTATAAGGTGTTATGTTGTGAAGTGGGTTTGGGCCGCAATGGGTACTCATTTTTATTGAGAGTGAGGAACTAGGCTAATGGTGTTTCACCACACGTGCGCGCACCGTCCGTCGTGTGGGTGCTGTGTTTATATATATTTTTGAAGAAAATACTTTTATATTTTTTTTTTAAAATTATCGAAACTGTAACAATTTTTTTCTTTAATTTTTAATTATAACACATTTTAGTGTTTAATGTGCAACGTTTATAAAATTAATTTTTTTTTTAAAAAAAAAAAAAAAAAACAAAACGTTAATATTGTTCTAAACTTTGCAAATTGTTTCTACAACTAGCCTAATTAGGGTCAGTAGATGATTATCTTAATGTTCTTCCAAATCCTTTGGAGCATTTTTATTGCCAAACTTGATTGCTTAGCAGAAAAACTCTGAAATATAGATGCGAGTCTATTGAAAATGTTTACAAAACTTTATCCCTTGATGATATAAGATAAGAACGGATACATGAAATAGAGGAAAAGAGACCATTTTATTGGAAATGGCATCAATAGCTAAATCACATGCTTCTGTATTGTAAATATTTTCAAATTTGATAATGGTCACGATACATGTCCTTAATTGCAACATAATTCCCTACCACTTATGCATACAAGTCAAAGTAATTTGTCTGACTGTGCTGTCGAAGACTTGAACCATTAATGGATTGATATTAAGGACATGCATTAAAGTTCTTATGCTTAAGTCCTCTTCTCTGGCTTTTATGACCCTTTGCTAATTTTAGAAACATATTTATCATAAATCCTATCAAATTGTTTCTTTGTGTGCCTGACGTTGTTGTTGCGAGTCAAAAGTTGAAACAGCAGTCCACCATCTACAATTCTTAGCAACCACTCTTTAGGCCACTGTAGGACCATTTGTTGCATACTTTGCTATCAAGCCACGATGCAGCATCTTCATGATTGCCTTTGTTGCAGCTTTGCAATTCACTTAAGTTCATTTCTATAGTGATATATGCTTCCATTAACTGATACGCTAGGATAAGACACATTTAACCGGACTGAAAAATTGCCAATTTTTTATTATCAAAGACAAGGCATGCCAGGTTGGTTTTGGTGCTTTTATTCAACATATCACAAATTCCAATTGAGTCTATGTTCATATCATCATGGGAACTTTCAGAAAGCATCTTCACATGAGTGAATTACCCTTGTTGTCCTTTGTGTGCTTTTGCTCAAAATCTTTTTGAAGTACATAGATGTAGCCTATTGACATGGTTTTCTAAAAGCTTATGCATATTTATCCAAACTTTAGCATCTTGTGGGGGCAAAACCATGTGATTTCTCATGAGCTATGTCTTTAAATAGGATCCATTGCAGCTGTCACTTAACCACTTAGTTTCCCCAATCGATCATATACTGTTGGCTAGAGAGTTTTTCGTATGTATATATACCACCTCTTCAATAGGAAGACACTCCAGTGAAAAATTATTCTCACACTCAAAGTTCCAAGGCACGTCAATCACCATCCAGCACTTGTTACTTAAAACATTAAAGCGTAGAGAAGCAATGGGATTCCGTTTGCCAATGATCCTTGGCTCGAAGCAGATTGTGTGCAACTCATTCATTTATCTGCTGAGACCACTGATGTCCCAAAAGGCCATTTTGCACTATATGTTGGAGAAACTCAGAAGAAGAGATTTGTCATTCCAATTTCATACTTGAAGAAACCTTCATTCCAGAACTTTCTAAGTCAAGCTGAAGAAGAGTTCGGGTTTGATCACCCAATGGGTGGTCACACCATCCCCTGCAGTGAACAAATCTTCATCAATCTCACTCACAGTTTGTAATGAAGAAGTAAATACCACTAAGCTGATATGTAGGTTAACCGCTTTTAACCCAATTACCAATTTTGAGAGGTTGCATGTTGTTTCAACCCCATGTAGATACTTTTGCTTCTGTATAATTAATATAAATCATTCCTTCTAGATACACATGATTGTTCTTCTGATTTTATAGTTTTTTCTTTTATAATATGTTGTAAATATGAATTTAATAAAGGAGTTATATGTTTTAAATGTGTTGTTACTAAAAAAAAAAATTCAATTGAGATTTATAAGCTTTGAATGTAAAGATGTTATAATTTTTGAAAAAATTAATATCAACAATTATCTGATTTTGAAATTATTTCTAAAATTGAACTGATTAAATGCTATTAATGATTGGATACGTTGGCTCTTGTTTCAACGTTTATAAATTTTAATTGAATTTAAGCTGAAAACGTTTTTATTTATTCAGCCAATAAATTACAAAATGTAACATGTTCTCTTTTTGTTTTCTATATAAACCATTTGCTTCTTCCTTCTTTGAAAAAATACAGAGAGAGAAAAATAAAAAAGAAGAGGACAAAAATAAATTTGTCTGCCGATTTCCTCATTTTTTTGTTTTCTTGTTGTTGTTCTTCTTTTTATTTTTTATTACTGAGTTATATTCTTTCAGTGTGAAAAAAAAGGGGAAACACAACTGTGTGAGAGAAAACCAAATACAAAACAACATCATTTTGTGAGAGAAATTATTTTGCCGAGAGCACTGTTTCAAACAATTTACGTACCATTTTCAGAGACATATTTTATCAAAATATTTTTCAGCCGACAACCTCACTGGTTTATACAGTCCTTTAGATTCTGAGCAATTATTATTTGTGTTGGGTGTGAGTATACCAATTGGTTTTGTGCAAAATCGATTGAGACAGTGTTTATCTGGGCTTGTTTTATCCTAGGGACGTCGGGGCCGATTACTGCTAGCACAAAATCCGAGCAGAGCCGCGGAACGTCTTAAAGAGAGCGAACTGATCCGCGACTCAACCCAGATTCACTTTTTGCATCCTTGGTGAACAGTAAAATTATTTTAATTTGTGCTTATTGTTCCAACAATTTTAAAACGCTTCGATCTGCCATATTTGCTTATGTTATGCTTGTTACTGTTCTTGGTGCGACTATAAGTAATTATGCATGAAATAAATTTTAAGGGAATTGATAGGCTTGTGAGAAAGTTGGCTTTATCATATTTTATATCCTGAGTCTTGACAAATATTCATATTTCATGAAATTGGATATTTGATGTTTGCATCCTGCAGAGTGTTGTTTTTGAATTGAGCTTTTACATAAAAATATATATAATATTTTAATAGATTTTTTTTTGGTATGCTTATGATATTCCTTATATTTAGATGATCACTTTTTTTGCTGTAGCTTTGCAAGCACATTCATGAAGTAACAGCTTTCATGTGGTAACAGTCATGCTAATTTTTAGAATTGATAATTTTTAAAAACATTTGGTGTATATGTTGCATGACTTACTTTGTTTGTATCAAAGTCTCTATAGTATTTGAATATACATGTTTAAGTATATAATTCTGATGAAATCATTTATGCTAAATATGAGTGCAAATGAGACTGTAAAATTGATGAAGCTGTTGAACTTTTGGAATAGGCAATGATGAAATGAATGTTAATGTATAGAGAGGATTATTTAAAATTGTCAACAAAAACTAATTAATCTATAGAATAATATTGGGTGGATTCACAACCACAGATGTCTCTCTCTCATTGATTTCTTTGGACTTTTTATAAATTATCTTTAATTTTTTTTGTATTAGTTTATTCGAATCATCTTCTAGTTAAATATCAATTAGATAATTATATGTAGTTAATGTAATAATTAGTAAAGTAGGTGATAAGTTATCGAGGGATCGATACTTTTTATACTACTTGAGCAATACGTGAGTTTGCGTAACGTGTGAAAATCACGATCAAGCTTTTGGCGCCATTGCCGGGAACTTATTTTATTTTTCTTTATTAAAATAATGATAACTTTACTTGGTTATCTAAACACCCATCCTTTTTCTTTTTTCTTTTTTTTCTTTTTGTGTTGATTTCAAACATCATGAACGATAATCAGCTTGAACAATGAGTAGTAGTAGCAAACAATTATGTAATGGGAATCATCATATGTTGTACTTACCTCAATCCACGCAAAAGTCATCTATATGTCTATATCCTCGCAAAGATCTGAAAAGTATAAATTTATGATCAGGTCCCTCAATTTTGTTAAAATTATGATTTTACCCCCAAACTTTTTAAATTTTCAATTTAACCCTAAAACTTTTTTAATATGTCCATATAGTCATAAAACTCTCAAATATTACTTATTTACCTATAAAAGTCAAATTTACACTCCAAATCATGACCAATATGCAATTAGTCCAAAACTTTCAAGATCTTACATTTACACCCCCAAAATTGTAACAATCACATACCAAGCTCCAACGACCTCCAAATTTCACAATGAACGAACCAATGGTTAGCATACGTACAAGGATCATAGCGATGGTGGTGGTGACGGGTGATGCATGGTGGTTACCGACGAACGATCAAACGACGATAACTATTGTTTTTGACTCGTTTCTCAACAATCGAATGTCAGATTTGGGCAAACAAAGTACGTACACCGTGTATCTCGAAGAGGGAAAGATTTTGGTCAGGGAGGTGAGCATCAAGCGCGACTGCGCGTGGCGGTGGAGAAGCGATGGCGCATGGAAGCGCGTGCAGCAGATTCATGAAGGCGGATCGGTGCCGTTGGATTCATCTCATCGAAAGAATTCTCTGTATGTTGTCACTCACCAGAAACGGTGATCAGACGACGTAGAACGAGCCATTTTCTCTCGCTGGACACACTTTCTCTCTCTAGTTGTTTCTCTCTCTACTGGTTTTGTTTTCTCTCAAAATGGTCCCTGGAAATGCTCTCAATTCTCTCTTTACTCACAACTAAAGCACTGTCCTTACCCTCTCATTAAATTCAACTTCAAATACACAAAATATGGTTGTTGTTTAATAATGGAAGTGGTTGCTGTTAATTGTTTGTTTTAGGGGATAAGGAAACACATTTGATAATAAAATGGTGGGGATTAGTTGGGTTTAAAGAGAAAGAAATGATAATGGAATATTATAGTTGGGTAGTGATTAAAACCGACAAAGTAGGGCATGCTTCAGCTTATATTGTCACATCTGAGGTAGGATATGATGTTTGCAAATTGATAAAATTTCCATGAAAATTTTATTGAAGACAAAACCATGTGATCCGTCATGACTTATGAGCTAATGTCTCTGACTCTCTGCATCCAAAATGCCTCTTCAGACTCACATAACATACCAGAAGATTTCCTGCAGATATATACATATAATTGGGTTGACAAGCATCCCAAGCCTCAACTTAACAATCTCTCAAGTAATAAATAACCTTCACTTTACAAGTTTGTAAATCCATTGTTTCCTAGTTTTTTTTTATGGGTTTCCGTTTGCCTGGTATCGTTCAAGCTAAGAAAATTCTTTGGCAGTCTTCAATTAAGGCAAGCCAATCAGCAATGACAGCCGCAGAAGTCCCAAAAGGCTACCTTGCATGTTATGTTTGAGAAATCAATATGAAGAGATTTGTTATTCCAATGTCATACTTGAACCAGTCTTCATTCCAAGACTTGTTGAGTCAAGCTGAAGAAGAATTTGGATTTAATCATCCCATGGGCGGTCTCACAATTCCCTGCAGAGAAAACATATTCATTGATATCATTTATCGCTTGAATGAGCAATAAAAGAGGATGCTAATAGTGATCAGTGAAAAGTTTTTGTAGATAAGACAAAAATCTCATTACTTGTACAATATTTTATCATACCTTTTCTTCCTTCAGAAGAGGAAATGTAAATACTGTAATTTCGAAAATGGATATTCTTTCAATTTATTTTATATCCTCAAGAAATTTGTTAGTCTCTGGGCTCATCCATCCAGTTACCTGCTACGAACTGAAATAGGGGCTATAAATACTGGACTCTTGTACTTACTTTGTTATGATTATTTAACTTGTTGAAAGAAGCAGCCTGTACTTTTGCAAGTCTAGCTATATCTAGCAATAGGCAAGACCAAGTGATTGTGATCAGTTACTGAAAAAGAGAATAATATAATCTAAAAATTTGACACTGAAGATAAGAGTTATTTTGTTGGCCAGGTTAATAGTATCTTGGCAGTAGCACTTTGCTTGTTTAAAGAAGGTTTAGATAGATGCAACATGGCTTGCAGAAGGGCACGCTTCGCGTGCATTTAAAAGGCACCGCCTTGCTTGTTGAGGCGCTAGAGACAGAAAGTTTTTCTTAGCAATAGGCGAGAACAAGTGATTATGATCAGTTACTTCCTATTAGAGTATTAGTTCAAGTCATTGTCAGCTCATCTCAAATTAGTAAAATCTGTACTAGAGCTCGGATCATAAGTGATATAGTTATGAGAGATATCATAAGGTAGCTACAGCTGCATATTTGTTAGTATTAGCTCTAGTTAATTACTTAGGCATGTATGGTGTGTGATGATGCATCATTATTCTGTCAAATTGAACCTTCTCAAGCTTCTTTCAAGGCTTTGCCAAGTCAGAGGCATGCTCCTGTTTGCTCAATGTTTGATT